>SGPL01000623.1:0-18022 GCA_004802705.1 Bondarzewia mesenterica
CCTCCTCCTGCTGCTTCAACAGCTCCTTCAATCTATTTGCCTACTTGACAGCTCTCGCACACCGACAGCGCTCGACCCACATGCATTCAAGTGAATCAAGATGCTCCTCTGTAGTGTGCAAATGCACGGCCTGTGGGCTGGGTGCACGATCGTGACATTCGACGCACACGTCAAACCCAAGCCTATGTGCGGGGTCATTGTCGAGCTCATAATTAAATGGGTCCACCATGCGCTTAGCCAGGGCAGATCACCAGTGTTTCACGTCCTCGAGGGGCACGTCATTCACATTGTCGAGGAAGACTTGGCCGAGGTGCGAGGTCTACAAAAGCACATCGCCCTCGATCTCTGCAGAAGAGATAAAGGGGCAGGGGTCGACAGAGATGATCTTGGATGGGCAGGTGAGATCGTGCATTTTATCCTTTTCATGTTGGCTGAAATTAATCATGTTGGCTTTCAACCCACAGGGCAGCTCACTTGTGACATGGGCATCAGTGCTGTCTGTATGCTTTTTCCAAACTTTATCTGTTTCTCAGCCAATACCTACACTCGCTCTCGCATGATTCACATGCTTAAATCTGTAGCATAGTGATCTCCCACAGCATTGATATAGCTGAGAAGGTGCAGAAGACTATGGACCATTTCAGGCAGCATCACACTTAGCACAAAGACATTATACGTGATGGGCATATCAGGAGTGCGAGCGGCAGTGCTAGCTGTGCAGCTCAGCCAGCGTGTTGCAAAAAGAGTAAGAGAGTAAGCTCATTGCCATTGTTCTTCTTCAAGCTGCTTATGACAGTGATCACAATAGGGAGGTGTAGTGCTTAATTGTGTCCCCATTAATGCCACTATGTGAACATGTCATCAGCAATCTCAAGGATTCACATGTTAGTTGGTGGAGCTGGGGGATGTATATTTGAGATTGCATTTGTATTCACTGGGTTGAGCGATATATAGAAAGTGGACTGCGTTGGAGAGAATAAGTACTACTGAAACTTATCAGCACTATAATTATGTAAATAAAAAATGCACGTGAATGGCATAGTTTGTTGAAGTCCGGATTGGGATCGGACATGAGCACAGAGAGATGCACGATGTCACACAGTGATCAGGATCAGACAGTTAGATTCCCCCAGGTATATATACCACTACATACCACTAGACCCCCCTCAGTCACTTCTACCGTGACTGAGGTGAGTCAATATCATACACGCTATAAACATCTGCATGTACTCACACTTCTGGATCCCCTAGGGTCTGACCAGTGATTCGGATAGGTATACCAATACAGTCACTTCTACTGTGACTGAGGGTCTGACCGGTGATTCAGATAGTTCATTTTCCAACAGGTTATGAGCCCTGGCAGATGTGCTTAATACCACGCGCAAGAAGAAATCAAAATCCTAAACCCGGATCTATTATCCACTACGATGGCGGGCAAAAACAAACATTCTATATTCGACTTGCCCATCACAAAAGGAGCGCAACGCGACCTCGATGAAACACTCAGGATCAAATCTCTTTCCGAGTCTGCGATCGAGGATCTGAGTGCTAGCCAATCAATTTTCCCTAGCGCATATAGTCAGTCTTCTTTATGACAACAACCTCTCGCAGCTGTGTCTACTCATGGTTCTGAGATGTTTAGGACTCCCCTACCACCTGATCCCTTATTCGCGACCCTACATGGATGCCGCAAGTGTCCTCTCACGTCAGAAGAAGACCAAAAGCTTACCAATAACCTCATCTCCATTGCGTCTAAATTTGACTCTACTGGCATTCTGAAATTGACTGAAGCAGAAAACTACACGGATTGGGCCCAAATTTATGCTTCCGTGGTATGAGGAATTAGTATTGTATAGTACGTGGATGGGACACTACCCAAACCTCATGATAAGACCTCCAAGGAGTACTACGTCTGGTGCGCATGGGATGAACAAGCCACCGGACTCATCCTTAGGATGTTAGCAAAAGACGTCTATGATCAGATTCGACAAGACGTACTATACACTAACACTCATGAACTCTGGGACGAAATGCGCTGACTGTTTGTCAACAGCGGCATACTCTTACAAGTCAATTACCTTCGACGTGCCCTTCATCACATCTTCCCAGCTGACGGTCCATTCAGTCCCATCGTCATGACCATCCGTAGTGATCTACAATGCGTCTATGATGTTGGAGCACCTAGCATGGATGATATGATGTCGATCCTCCTCCTCTAGGCACTCACTCCTCACTACACTGATATTGCACGCATAATTAAAAATTCAGATTCAATAGACCACAGATCTATACAGCGTAGGCTGGAGACCACCGACATCCATGTTCGTGAAGAAGAGAACTATCAAACCCACTCATAGTCTGTCGCTGCCACTGCCTTCAGTCGTCCTCCCAACACACGCACCTCTTGCGAACACTGCAATCACCTGAATCATCCTTCGGCCAAGTATTGGACCAAGTTCCCACATCTTAAACCAAAACGACCACCTCGCGATACTGCCGTTCTGCCCTCTGATGACAACAAGAAGATGACTGAACATACCAATGCTACAACCCACGTCAAAGAGGCTACTGCCACCATTGTCAGCACTCCCCTTGACTATGATGATGTTGAATATTGGTCCGCTGTCTCACTCACTGATGCTAATTATTGCTCTGTCGACTAGACCAGTCCTGACCTTCCTACAGCTGCGTCCTCTACTGAGCAACTTCAGAACATGTCGCATTTTTATCTAGACAGTGCGTCCAGCTGCCATCTTACTCCACACGAGTCTGACTTTATTTTCTTACGGTCCATCACTCCATGACCAATTAAAGGTATCAATGGTTCGTGTATACTCGCTGTTGGTGTTGGTGACGTCCACCTCTGACTTGGCAAAGGACACTTTTTAACTCTCTACAGCATTCTTCGAGTCCCCTTGGCCACTATGAGACTCATCTCGATCTCTCATCTTTGCGACTCTGGGTACTCTGTCTCTTTCGATGCTCAGTCCTGCTCGGTCGCCCAGACCTCTAGCAGCCACAAGGTCATCGCTACTGGGGCACACACGAACAACAACCTCTATTCACTCAGGGGCAACCTCTCAGTCCTCCATGCTCATGCAACTCGGACTACTTCCTCTCTGGAGACTTGGCATTGTCACTTTGGTCATGCTGGCAATCAGACTCTCGTTCACATAGCTTGAAACTAGCTGGTTTCAGGTATGCCTGCTGCCTTTTCACATGATGCTCCGACATGTGATGCTTGTATTTTGGGGAAACAGACTGGACACCCTGTTCTGCCTACTCGCTCTGGTGCCTGTGCTACTTCTCTGCTTGGCATCATCTACACTGACTTGATGGGCCCCATAAAACTGGAAACTGCTGGTGGAAAATGCTACTCTCTATATATTAGGGATGACTGTACTTCTAAGTCCTGGGCTATTCTTCTTGCCCACAAATCAGACACTGTCTCTGCCTTTCTCAAGTGGCGCACCTTAGCTGAACGCGAGTCCACCCATTAACTGCAACTCATCCGCATGGACAGTGGCGATGAATTTACACCCACCCAATTTGAGACTTATCTTCGACAGCAGGGTATTGTGCATCAAATTTCTGCACCCTATACCTCTGCACACATCGGTGCCATTGAATGTCTACATCGCACACTGTTCGATCACGCCCGTGCGATGCACATCAGTGCCAATCTTCCCCTATCTCTCTGAGGTGAATGTTACCTCACCGCAGCTTACCTCCATAACTGCATGGCTACTTGCTCCCTTCTCAACTCCATACCTGATGAGGCCTGGTCTGGCCTCAAACCCGACGTATCTCACCCATGAGAATTTAGCTGCCGAGCCTTTGTTCTCATTTAAGGCCCCCACAACCCCAAAGTCAATAGCCGTTCTATCGAGTGCGTCCTTATTGGTTATTCCCCAAATCCAAAGCCTACCGTTATTACCACCGTCCCTCTGGTCACATTTTTGTTTCTTACTACGTGTCATTTATTGAATCTCAGGACTTCACGTACGATTCTCCTACTTCTTCATCTCCTTCCGTGCTACCTACCGTGTCTCACCCCTCTTTGCACTCATTGAATGATGATCCTTCTTCTTTCACTTCTTCTTTACCTTCTAATCCCATTCTTCCATCCCCCGTTCAATCCCCTCCCGCTCCCACATTACCTACTCTTCTATCAGATATCACGCCTCCCTCTCCTCGACAATCTCATCATATACGTCAACCCTCTGCCAAACTTGCTGAATCTCTCGAACTACCCATTACCTCACAAGTCGCACAGGCTGTTACTGATTCTAAAACCGCTGCTGATCGTCTTCATCTCGCTCGCCTTCATGTTGCAACTTCCCCTTCTCTTGATAATTCGCTATCTAATTCTCCTTCTTTTTCATCTTTATATCTTTTATCACCTTTATCACCTTCTCCTTCAGACACCGACCTTATCCTTGCTGCCGCCGCACAACTCAACGAGGAACCTTGCACTTGGACGGATGTACAGGCTCTCCCGATGCTGAAAAATGGCGCACTGCTTATCTTGATGAACTTGCCTCCATCCGTGCGCATCATATTTATACCCTTGTCCCTCGCACATCTATTCCACTTGGTCATAAAATCATCAAGTGCCACCCTATTTTTACAATTAAATGCGATGCTAATAATAACCCCATTCGCTACAAAGCCTGACTCATCGCGAAGGGTTTTACACAGATTCTTGGACAGGATTTTACTGATACATTCTCACCTATCGCTCGTCTTAAAACACAGTGTCTCCTACTACATCTCGCTGCCCATTTTAGCTGGCCAATCAAACAGCTCGACATAAAAACTGCATTCCTCCATGGCGACCTCGAAGAGGACCTCTGGATGGAACAACCGGATGGTTTCGCTGAACCCGGCAAAGAAAGTTGGGTATAGAAACTCCTTAAAGGCCTATACAGCCTACGACAAGGTAGTCGCATCTGGAACCAAAAAATCCATAGCGCCCTCATTGAACTCAGCTTCTGACGACTCAGTGCTGAATGGAGCCTCTACTACCACTTCAATGACTCGGGCAAGTGCCTTCTTACTATTCACGTTGATGACCTCAATGTTGCAAGATCTTCCTCTGCCGTCATACAAGACGTTAAAATATCCCTCCGTTCACGCTTCGACATTGTTGAACTTGGACCTGTTCAGTGGCTCGTTGGCCTATCTATCTCGTGTAACCTCGCCGACCATACTATCACTGTCTCTCAAACTGGCCTTATTGACTCCGTCATCGATAAATTTCACCTTTTGAATGCTAATACAGTATCCACACCACTCAACTGCAATGTCCGCCTTACCCACGATGATTCACCTACCACATCTGTCGACAAATCCACTATATCATCTATACCTTTCCGCGAACTGATTGGTTGCCTGATGTACCTTTCAATCAGATCTCGACCCGACATCTCTTTCACCGTACAGCATCTGAGTCAGTTTAATATAAATCCCAGCATGCGACACTAGACCGCTGCTAAGCACATCGTCCGATACCNCAAAGGCACCCGCAGTCTCAGTCTTACTCTCGGTGGCTCACAACCTCTACGTTTACTCAGCTACACGGACGCCAGCTTCGGAGGCCACGCCGGACCCATTAGATTTTGATGATCAGTCTCTGGCTACGGTTTTTCACTTGGATCTGGCTTGATCTCTTGGAGCTCTAAGCGACAACACCTCACGGCCACCTCAACCTGTGAAGCCAAATTTGTAGCCACTGTGCACACATGCAAAGAAGCCCTCTAGCTTCGCACAATCCTCACATCCTTGGATCTTCGTCCTACAGTGCCTATCACAATCCATTGTGATAATTAGTCATCCATCTGGCTCACACAAGACCAAGCCTTCCACAACTGCAGCAAATATATTGACATCCAGTATCATTTTATTTGGGATCACGTTGCTCACAAACATGTCACTTTCTCCTATGTATCTACCCACGATAATCTTGCCGACATATTTATAAAAGCACTACCTAAGGCGACACACGAACTTTTCCGTACCACTCTCGGACTTCACCCGCACCCAGATGCCCACTGAGGAGGAGCATAGACTAGGCTTGAGGAGGAGTTGGGGACACAAGGAGGAGCTGGGAGCTTGAGGAGGAGCACACCGACATGTCTGCTCTATGAGGAGGAGTGTTGAAGTCTGGATTGAGATTAGACATGAGCATGGAGAGACGCACAACATCACACAGTGATCAAGATCAGACAGTTAGATTCCCCCAGGTATATATACCACTACATACCACTAGACCCCCCTCAGTCACTTCTACCGTGACTGAGGTGAGTCGATATCATACACGCTACAGACATTTGCATGTACTCACACTTCTGGATCCCCTAGGGTCTGACCAGTGATTTGGATAGGTATACCAATACAGTCGCTTCTATCGTGACTGAGGGTCTGACCAGTGATTTGGATAGTTTGTTTTCCAACATAGTTCAGCAGCTGTCGAGATCTGAATTTGAGGTCAACATTTCTTCCGAAAATCCTGAAGCAAGACTCTAGACAAAACTCCTCAAATTTGGAAGCAGACCTTAACACAGAATGACTGTCTTCTGTGTAGGTCACTATGGAGATTAGCCAGCATCTAGCATACATAATTCTTGCCGGTACACTTCAGGCCTGGAGGGCCCTATATACTTATATCGGCAGATTTACTGCACTAGGTGCCCCATCAGGAAGGTGCTCATATAAGCAGTTGACCTAATTAGAAAGGTAATGATATCATTGGTGGTGCCCCAGTGCACTTGCCCAAAATGGATGCCCTGGCCAAAATGTTCATAGTAAGCAAATTTGCTTCCGTGCCCGAGCTCGAGCGTCAGCGGCACGTCCTAGGCGTGAAGAAGACTGTCAAGGCATGGGGCAAGCACCGACAGTGAAAACTGTCAAGCAGCCACCACTGGAGATGGCCTTGGGAGAATGTTACATATGAAACACTACATTGACATAGCATGTTACCATGTGCATGCCTATTGATTGCTTCGCGCGTCCTTCTATAGTTCAAAATACTATATTTCACTGCCCTAGAGCCCATAAAAAATCCATTTCTTCAAGCCTTGCTCTCTTCTTGCTTTCTGCTGCAAAGTAGGGTGCTTAATGTTAAAATATCTGTTCATATTTATGGTCCCTAGCAGAAATAAGTAAAATAATCAAAAATAAGTGAAATAAGTAGCACATTTACTATAGCTGAGTAAATTTGTTGTAGCTGAGTAAATTTTGTAGCAGCCGAGTAAATTTCGATCACTATTCGATCACTCCAGTAAATGCAGAGGCTGTGTATACTGCAAATTATGTGTAGGCATGCAGCAGCATGCGCTTTACGTGAACAAAAATATTAAATATTTCTCACGATGCTATACCCTAAAGATATCTCTACTAGGTCCTCCGGTAGCTTCTATAGTGCTTATCGTGGCTTCTCTATTTGCTGAAATCAGTAGCCCCACGTTTGGGGGAGCTTTTTACACATGTGTCCATGTATGCACTCCTTTCATTATTGAGAGGCCCCTCAAAAAAGCCCAGGAGGCTGCTGTTGGACAATTAAAATATTTTTAAATATACCCGAGGTACTGTTGTCTATTGAATAGGTTTATGTGGCTATAGACAGGAGGAGAGAGCAGGAAATAATGAGACGAAGGGACGAGGGACAGCAAATGCCATAGGACACTTACTAAACACCTCCCACCATCACCAGAAGCACGCGTTAGGGCTAGGGTTCAGCCATTTACTGAATTTTACCTGGCATGGTAAAGTTTGAGGAATAAATATACTTATATCAGCAGATTTATCATATCAGGTACTCATCGGGAAGGTGTTCATATAAGCAATTAGCTCAATTAGGAAGATAATAATGTTAATGGTAGTGCTCATGCATATGGTGGGGCAACTGCTGTTGCCCCAGAGCACTTGCCCAAAATAGGTGCCTCAGTCAGAACATTCATAGTTAGCAATTTGCTTCTGTGCCTGAGCTCACATGTTGGCAGCATGTCTCAGGCATGAAAAAACACTGTCGAGGTGTGGGGCGAGCACTGACAGTGAAAACCATTGAGCAGCTGCCCCAATATTACATATGAAATGCTGTGTCGGTGCACACTACTGCGCGCATGCCTGTTGATTGACTTGACAGTGCACTGCAGTGCTTCCTCAATGCAAAAATGCAAAACAAAACTGATAAAACACGGTGTGAGCACTGATAATGAGAATTATTAAGTGGCTGCTCTCAGAGACAGCATCAGGAGCAGATTGCTTATGGAATGTCACATCAGCATAGTGCGCACTATCGCGCATGTGCCTGTCAATTGCCTCATGCATCCTTCTATGGTTTAAAATACCCTATTTTGTAGTGCTAAGGTTTATAAAAAATGTATTCATTCAGGCCTTGCTTTCTCCTTGCTTTCTGCTGCAAGGTAGAGTGCTCAATATTAAAATATCTATTTATATCTATTATCCTTAGCAAAAATAAGTAAAATAAGTAAAATAAGTAGCACATTTACTGTAGCTAAGTAAATTTGTTGTAGTCGAGTAAATTTCCTGGTAGTTGAGTAAATTTCAATCACTTTTTGATCACTCTAGTAAATACGAAGGCCCGTGCACAGATCAAATTATGTTGTGGGCATGCAGCAATGTGTGCTCTATGTAAAGAAGGTTTGTAAGGCTGAAGGCACCTCTATGGATCCTCCAGTGGCTTCTGTAGTGCTTACAACAGTTACTTTAGTCGCTGAAGTCAGTAGCAAGCAGTAGCCCTGCATATGAGGGGGCATTTTGTGCATAAGTCCATAGGTATATTCATTTTATTCTTGGAAGGCCCATTAAAAAGGGCCCAAAAAATAATAAAAATTATTCCTAAATATATCTGAGGTACTGTAATTATCTACTAGATATATAGACATGAGAGAGAGTAGGAAATAATGAGTTAAAGAGATGAGGGACAGCAAATGCTACAGGATGCTTACCAAGCACCTCCTGCCACCGTCGGAAGCGTGCGTTGGGGCTAAGGTTTGGTTATTTACTGAATTTTACCTGGCACAATAAAGTTTAAGAAATAAACATACTTATTGTGGTATTATTATCAGTGGATACGAGGTGTGGAGTTATTGACAGGGATTGGCATGTACATACGTGAACCTGCCACATCAATGACTATCCTGTGAATCTTTCACATCGACGACCATCTTGTGAACCTTCTGCATCAATGACCATCCTCATCTCACATCCACTCACCAATCACTTGTCATGCTTTGACCATCAAAAGTCCTTGAACAGTTCTAAGGAGTTCCCCCTAATCCCTGTGAGAATAAATTTCATGGGCCTTACAACTAACTCCTTTATTCCCTCTTCCCAGTTGACTCCGACTTTAGTGTTGATCCCTGATTCATAGAACCTCGATTTTGGGAATCCAGCAATGACCTTTTCACCTTCAAAGTTACATTTGAGGGCAAGCTTATCTTCATAGTACAGCTGAAGGCCTTAGGGGACATCAAACTTGTATCTGTACATTAGAAGGCTGATGCACAGATCTAGTCACAGATGACAGATGTGGCCATGACATGCCCTCTCTTAACATTGCATAGAGTCAGCACTATGAGGACAAGGCTGTGCTTCTACTGACTCAACATCTTTGAGAAAGGAGAGAATACAATCATTTTTTCCCTTCCAATCCCTCGCAAATATCTGTTTTCGAGTGACACTGTGCTGNCNGAANATTGNGATTNNGATATTTTGGAGGAGGATNGTGAAGCAAANTTTTGAGTCATCNTNNATGAGATANAGCAGNGATGTGNACAGCTGAACCNNTCAGNNGACTGAAGTTCAGNGAANATGCNAAATGTAAGTCCTGATCTTGATATTNAATCTGTGTNATNTNATTNANNATTGTGTTGCTTAAAGCCTTNTTTGTCAGATGGCAATTTGATNGNAATNGTTGTTTAAATGTATTTGTAGTCTCAGTAACTNTTTATGTTAATAAANTTTNATTGNGANGGGCCTCAATGCCCCCNCCCACANATGCCGTTCAAACATTTAATTCTAGATCATTTTACCTATATTTAATTAAACACCATCAGCCACTGTATTGACCATTTGCATGAGTGCTCACACTAGTTTCTGTCAAGTAGTAATAACATACCTCTGTTCAAACCTGCACCCTTTACTTTCAGTCTCAGCAAGTAAGATAGGGCTCACTCAAAAATAACGATATCATGTGAGGAAGCGCTATCACACTTGCACCACTTTGACGAGACAGAGGCAGTTTATTGCTTATTCAATGATCACTGTGCAACTTA
The DNA here is from genome assembly GCA_004802705.1 of Bondarzewia mesenterica. Lineage (NCBI taxonomy): Eukaryota > Fungi > Basidiomycota > Agaricomycetes > Russulales > Bondarzewiaceae > Bondarzewia > Bondarzewia mesenterica. The sequence goes on from SGPL01000623.1 coordinate 10,302, forward strand.
TAAAAAATCGGGCACTGTCAAGTTTGAGGAACATTCATTTCTGAATTATTGACAGTGTTCAAATTAACATAAGAGGCTCTGAGGATATAAAATAGAGTCAAATATTCTAAGAATGATAATTACTGAAATTTGAACAAATATTCAAAATTAGCTAATAACTACCTAAGCAAGTCACTGAGCTCAACAACATTGTACTCTATAATACTTATCGACAATAATAAGTACTTAAGACAGCTTGTCAACTGAGTTATTACGCCTGCGCCACATGCACGTGATATCACCACTTTTGAGTGAGCCCTATCTTACGTGTGCAGCAGCACGAGGTCTACAAAAATGCACTAACACTCATTATTCTCACTGCCTCTCACTAATGAATGAACATCTTTACATTTATCACTTGTAGCATTCTTTTAGTCACTATGCACTCGATGCATAGCCTAACTCTGCTGCTTGAGTAAGCAATTCAGCTGCATATTCATTGCTCATAAAGACAACATTGTCAATACTGGATTCATGCATGAGTATCAACTCATATAGTGCATGATGAAATTCTGCCATTGAGTGCTCAGTCGAGTTGCAGGTACATTAATGTCGTACCTGACATTTTTCAGAAAGGGCAGCTAGTTAAAGCAGGTGTCATATTCTAAGCTCACCCTGGATTCAGGGGTCAGTTTTATTTTGCTTGCTGACTTCATTCCCTATGAATTTTAGATCACCAGTTTGAAGACATAGAGTCATTAATTAATAATGAGGACTCAGATAGATACTCACTGATTTCTCAAGAATCATTTCAATCTGGCAGTGTTCACGACCTCATCAAACTAATAAAATAGAAGGCAGCATATAATGTCAAAGATGGAGACTGCAGTAAATGATCAGAAAATATAGAATAATCTATGACAAAGTAAAGCAGAGGCACTGATCAGAATATACAAATATAGGTGTAAGATATGGATGTAAAACAATAAAAGTGTGTTCAAAATGAGAACTCAAGTTAAAAGAGATGAGACGTATTTAGTGAGCATAAACTGATACCTGATGGATGCTCAATTCTCATCAACTAATGTGCCATTCAAAAATATGAGCGTGTGCATGTATAAGCCTTGCACTGTGCTCACTGTCACTAGCGGGTTCATCCACTAATCTAACCTGCCACACTGTACCCACACAAATAAAATAAAAATAAAAAGGAAGATTTCAATGAGTTATTCCCTCAAAAAAATCAGATAGGGGACAAAAATACATTAAAACTCCTTCATGTCCTCTCTCCACATCTTTTGACACCAATTGATAGCTTGAATTAGGATCATGATGATGTCTTCCCTCTACAACTGCATGTCTCTCTTTACCATCTATACCTTCTCACCCTCACTCTCGCCCTTTTAAAATAGCACTCACCCTCTCTATAATAACTATAACTGACCTTCCACCCTCACCCTCAACTCCTCATGACACAGGCATGATGACCTCTGTCTGCTTATCCACATACATCCTCATCATGCTCCCTATAGGCACATGCAACTTCAATGCTTTCTTTATCTCCCTATCTAACACTGATACCCTTTCATATCGCCATCATGAATTTCACACTTTCTACACCTTCTACACACCCAAATGCCCTCTGCATCTATTGCTATTCTCCTGGCACCTATGCAAGCACATATAACATCTACATCAAATGCTGACACCATTGTCTCGTAGCCTGTAATCAAGAATGTCGAGATCTACAACAGCACATCTGATAATAACAGCTATTGACTCAGTGTGTTCGACACATTGGAATGGACTGTTCACAATGATATGATTAGCTTCCACTTCAACAAGAAGGGGAACACATGCACACAGCATGCTCAAGATGTCCTACCAGAGAACTATCAGATCACCCTCGATTCACTCTGCCTCATTTCCTCTGTGTTCTTTACTACATCAAAGTCCTTCATCATGTTGAATGATATAATGTGCAGATGTGCACACAAAGTATTGATGCATGGGTTATTAGAGATTCAGTAGTGGTATTCTATCCTGTGGTAAGAGCTTGATAATGTTTTGTAGAGAAAACTAGATTTATGTCAGATATGTAAATAATCATAAAAATCTGCAAATTATTTGATATAAGGTGATTCTCGTGCAGTGCATGCATCAGACTATCAGCAAAATGCTTGATGCATTCACACTAGCTGTTAGCAAGACAGCTAGTGCTGGCAATTTCACGCTATGCATGCATCTGACTATTGACACCACATGCTCAATGTAGTCACACCAGCTGTCAGCAAGATAGCTGATGCTCGTGTAGTGTATTGTGCATTGATACACTTACGATGCCCATAGGGGAGAAACAACATTCCAAAAGACACCATAGGTGATGTGCAAGAGGGTGAGTCGAGTAGACATCTGCTATGAAGACACAGATGTGTGAGTGGATGGGTACAAAAGATGAATGAGAGCATGTGATCAAGTGCGATATCAGAGCAATGTTCTGATAATGGTGTGAAGTTAGTGCAATATTTGTGGTCAAGGGTCCAAGAAGTTATAGAGCAGGAGGATGGATAGGATATAGAGGCAGAACACAGTGGTAGAGGTAGATGAGTGTTGTTGAAGAGATGAAGTCATCAAGATAACAATAAGTCACAGCAATGTCGAAGATAACAATAAGTCGCAGCAATGTCAAAGTCACAGGTCGAAGGTCACAGTCACAGTCATAGTTTGCACAGGTGAAATGAGGTCTGAAGTCTGGAGACTGATCTGATATTTCACAGAGACGTATCATAGCTTATATACTGAGTAGAGAGTAGAGAAGGGAGACTAAAAGATATAGCGAACATTGTACAATGAAGATAGAAAGTGCACAAACAAGGGCAAAGTCAGAGCAAGAAGAATAGAATGAAAAATAAGAATAAGAAGGTTCAGCAATCAGTAATCCAATGTCAGTTCAAAGGGAAGTAAAAGCATGTGAGATCGAAAGATAAAAGGTAATCTGGTGAACCCGACAGGCACCCCATGAAGTCTCTTGGAAATAACATGTGATAAAATGATAGAACGGAGGAGCGTGTGCACTGAGCGATATCGGATTAGAATGGGATGCAAGCAATGTCGCAGATAGTCGGCTAATGATACCAAAAACCATCGAGCTAAATAGATGAGCATGAGTGCTGCTCAGCATTGTCGATAGCAGAAGTCCGACACATGGAGTAAATCTAGAGCATCGATAAAGAATAGTCTCGTGATCGGAGGTTGAAGCAGCCAAGCTGAGAAGAGATCAAAAAAGATCGCAAAAGGTCAGAAGAGATCACAAGATATTGTAAAAGGATGGTGTCACGCTGTAAATTTGTTCCAAGGAAATTAGAAAGATGCGAGAGGCACAGGGAGGGTGCACTTAAATCACACTAACTAACTTCGATGGGTAAAATAAACTCAAGCATCTAGGCTGTCTCAGAATTGATGTTGTTTGGAGAACAGTCTAGGTGTTCTTGGGGTCGGTCTGTTTTGTTGCTCGACTACACTCAAGGAGATAATATGCACTAGATCTTGAAGGTGAGCTGAAGAATTGTAGTCAAGGGATGAACAGTGTAGTCAACTGGACTGGAGAAGTCAAAAGAATTCACTGGGGATGAATGTGGATGAACGTGGGAGATTCTGGACTTGGCAAAAGCTTCAGCAGAATCAGATCAACTGGACAGGAAGAAAATGAAAGGACGTAGACGTGATCATAAATTGAATCGAGAGCGTAAGACGTAGACGTAGACGGTGAATTCGGCGTAGACTCGTGACGTAGACTGGACTGGACTGGACTTCAATAATGTAGACTTCGGATAGACTGACTTGGCGTAGACTCATGACGTATACTTGAATTTGGCATAGACTTCGTGACTTCAGATATCGATTTGGTGTAGACTCGTGATGTAAACTCGGTTTTAGTGTACAGATAGATGCTGACAATGAAGAAGATAAGCAAGCTAAGATTCAATTCCAGAAGGTGAGATCAACCAGAATTCAACTGATCCTATAAAAACCTGAGAAGCCGTGTGCTTTCAGATACTTCACAGAAGTAGACGCTGATTCTGTAGACCAGTTGCCTCCAGATTAGGACAAAGCTTCCTGAAGCGTAGAGATGAATTTACTAGCCTGAGAGCAACTTCAATGAGAGGGCAAAACCACCTTAAAAAAGTCAGTCAACAAGCGTTCAAAGGGGTAAGGTGCTCAAGAACTAGAACAACCTTGAGGTGAGTCAATTGGGGGGAAAAGTGAACTGGAATAATGGACTGGATTGTTTGGGGGATTTCTTCTCTTTTTTTATATGTACAAAAGAGGCTGTGCTAACAAACACAACACAAATGTATCCACAGTAAACTCCTTGAGTTGAACCAATGAGATCCCAGCTTTTTACATTAATAAGCAGTAAAGTGGATCAGAATTACAAATACAAAGATGTGGGTCCAACAGTATCCACTTGAACTGCATGGAGTGACCCACATAAATTACAAATCAAAGGGATTGATTTGCAATTAGAAAGAGGCCAGATTAGTCTTAGAATTTTAGCCCGATCGCCCTTTAAAAGGAATTTCAAATTGGATGTGTAATTCACCAGATTTGCACAGCCAAGCCATGCAGCTTTGTATGGTTGTGCAATTCATGGTCTTTACACACCTATGGTCCACAGGTCAATTGATCCTAACCTTATCAGACCTCAATCTGGATTCCTGAGTGACAACCCAAATATCTATTTTTTTGATCTCTGCCAAATAGCATGCAGTAAAGGAAAGAAATCAAAAGAAAATTACTGAGTGGGGGGTTTCTGTCCAACAAAGTTAGTAACCTGGTGTGAATGAAGGTGAAAGGCAAGTGTGAGCTCAAGATGAAGACTTGAGTTAGGAAAGAATGGAGAAAATTAAAAAAATAAGTCCGACGTGTAAGAAAATAAAAAAAAACTCGTGCGCATGTATATGACAAGTGGGAGGCATGTGCGGATAGGAGAAGTCGATTCCATTAATATCTTCTTGTAAGAGTGTTGGGGAGGGTGTGCTAAAAGTAAAGGTAAAGAGCGAGGAAGATGAGCATGCCCATGAAACAAATGAGCAAGTGAGCAAGCGAAGAAATAAACAAAAAATTGCCAATACCGAGTCCAAGTAGAAAAAAGGTATGAGAAAGAGTGTGGGGATGTACAGGTAAATGTCCAAACAGGATCTCTTGGCTGATTAGAATGATGATCTCGATCCTGGAGCATCTGTGTGCACAGACAATGCCTTGCAGATTCAAGTGATCAGCTCATCTGGACGATCGATGGGATCATCAGAGAGCACTGAGAGTCCTAGTTTTGATGGGACATACCTTTCCATCTCTTCTCATACCACCCCGTCACCATTCCTTTTTCTCAAAGCCATCCACAACATCTCCTTCTTCATCTGCTGCATGATCTTATAGTGATGTGAATCAAAACTGAGTTGAGCTCGAACAGTGAAGTAGAGACTCAGGAGATGCTGCTGAATAAACTGGACGAACCAGTTGTTGGGTGGCAGGTGCAAAGCATTCATCCATAAAAGTTCTGGTCTAGAGATGCATTACACTAGAAAAATCTCATGCAGTTCGTCACAGTAGAGGAGCTTACTGATCGGGAATACAATAAAGGATGAGGGGGCGAGGGAAATTGTAAGGGTGAAAAATAGTCGAACGGTATGAGGTGGATCAGATAGAAACCAAGTGAAAACATGGAAGTTCATTGCTTCGACCAAGGGGAGTATGGTAGAGATGTGCATGGATGCTGATTGACCAGTGTGAGTGGAGTCGATCAATCAATGAGATGATAGTCCCGAGGTAATGGCGCCAAGTTTGGTGCCCGCAATAAGCACTGAGGATGAAATGACATATGGGGGCAGATAACCAGTAGGTGGTGGCAGCATGGGAATCTAAGGTTCAGACATGAGAAAAACAGATGGAAGAGAAAGAGAAGCTGATGGGGGGGTGTGACATACAACAGTCGACTTTGTAGGTGCATTTTGTATTATCGTGTAGTCTTTTATTAGACTTCCTTCAGGTATCTCCATTCTTTCTAGTCTCGGCTATTAGCATAATGGATTCATTTTATGGATCCAGTCATCTTCCATTCTAGAGCATTTCATGCTCATGCCCAAAAATTGATTATGAACTTGTTATTGAATCTTCGGTTTTTCAGACTCTCACATTATCCTACGTTCAAGGATATTGTGCATTCTGACACCAAATGATGAATTATGTTCAGAACAATTTCTATGCATGATAGTGTGTGACCGAATTCAGTGCCCCCTACATGTGCTATCAGATCCTCAGCATGGACAAGTGCATGAAGTGCATGCAGGACAGGAAGTGATGCTCCTTATCAACCAAGGTTGCTTGTAGTGCCATTTTAGTCATAAAAATTGAGCTCACTAAAAAGAAGGCCTCCAGCTCATCAGATAAGTGATCACCCTAGTTTTACATTTTATCGCGCTAATCTTGTCACATAGCTCCTCATCTTAAGCTAGCTGCACATTCATCTAGGTTGAGCATGATGATCACCGCGCATTTCCTCAAGAAATTAGTGGCTGAGCATGAAAAGCTCACGAGTGAAGTTGTAGTCTCTGTGGAGTCCGAAATGTCTCTGCCTAGTCTGATTAATGCAGAAGGCATGATCACCTGGCACCTGGAGAGCAACACGTGTGAGCTGGCCATCATCTTGGCTGAATGTGAGTCCGATAAGCATGAGCTTGAGAAGGTGAAGTGCAAAATTTGCATTGTGAAGAGGGCATTGGGGATGAAGGACAATAAGTAGCTGGGTGTGAAGTGGGAATATCATCACAAGCATTCGTCAGCTCAGTGCCTCATATTTTGTAGTTTTATGTAATGTCTGCGATATTTGAAATGAAACTACGATGATTTATGAGTTTGGAGAAGTAGAGATAGGAAGAAATGAAGACAGAGGTAAAAATAAAAATAAAATGAGAAAATAGAGAATAGCTCAGTAGATCATCATGGCCATAAAACCTTAGGAGGTTTGCACAAATCTGATCAGATTGTTAATGTGACTTAGAAACACAGAATATGAAGATGTCAATGAAGTACTAGTGATACGAAAAGAAGGGCAAAGAGGTTGCAAAGTCTTACAAAAATTGTTAGAAACAGTAGTGATGAATGGAATGAGAATATCGTAGATATCAATCCTCCTCCCAACTGAAATATCGACTATCCTCAGTCGCAAGTATATGAGGGAGAAGGTTTTGTTAAGCCTAGTCAAGATCTTTATCCTGCGAGGTTGTGAGGTCATCGTCCAACACCTCAGGATCAGCAGTGGGTGAGGCTTTGAGTTCTTGAAGACATTGCACAGAAATATTGAGTAGCTTATTGAGGTCAGGAAGGGGGATGGACTAGTGAGCAAAGTAGGGGATAATATGGAAGGTGGCGACAGGGTGATCATAAACAGAGCCATTGAGTTTGCAGAGGATATAAGCACCACTATAGTTTATAGAGATGACGATGAGTGGATCAGTATAGTGAGGTCACATCTTGTAGTTGAGGGACTTCTTGATCATACTATATCGCATAAGGATGAGCAAGTTAAATTGAAAGTCAAAGTCGTAGATGGTGGCGATGTGGTCACATTCGAACTTGATTGCAGCTTGGATGCGAGCTTCGTAAACCTTAGAATGAAGGGAGGTGAGGTTAGATTTATGTTTCTAGAGGGCAATAGCATAGTGGGCAATAAGATCAGTGGA
>SGPL01000624.1:0-17955 GCA_004802705.1 Bondarzewia mesenterica
ATATTACTATTTTATTAGTATAAGTTAAAAATAGATTATGTAGAGATGGCTTTGTTTTTTCTGATAAAGATATCATCTGAAAGCTATCGATGAGCAAATTATAAATATAAAATTAGAATTAAAATTGACATAGTATTAATTGAGATATAGGTCTTTTGTTATTTTCTGATGAAGATATAATCAGAAAGCCATTGATGAGCAGATCATAAATCTACAATCAAAAGTAAAGTTGATAAAGTATTGGCTGAGGTATGATCAATTCACTCTTAAAAGTATTATATTTTTATCAGTATTTTCAGTTTTCTGCAACAACTAAAGCAGAGATGATCCTTAAACCAATTGTATTGCCTTTTACCAATTTAGCTCTATGTCTTTCATTTATGGACTTCACTACCATAGATACTATTGTTATGACTCTTATTCAAATAGACTTATAGCAAAAAGGCAAATGTGCATATCTTTTGAAATATAACTTATTGATGTTAATCTCATCCTAAATTTTTTTTGCATGAATTGATATAAGTTAAAATGTCAAAGTTAAATGTAATCATAATAGCATAGTCTATAAATAAAAGTTGTAGAGCTAATTTAATAAAGGGCAAAGCAACTAGTTTAAGGGTCATCTTTACTTTGGTTGTTGCAGAAAACTGAAAATACTGATAAAAATGTGACACTTTTAAGAGTGAATTGATCACACCTCAGCCAATACTTTATCAATTTTAATTCTGATTGTAGATTTATGATTTGCTCATCAATGGCTTTCTGATTATATCTTCATCAGAAAATAACAAAAGATCTATATCTCAATTAATACTATGTCAATTTTAATTCTAATTTTATATTTATAATTTGCTCATCGATAGCTTTTAGATGATATCTTCATAAAAACAAACAAAGCCATCTCTACATAATCTATTTTTAACTTATACTAATAAAATAATAATATCTCAGCCAATGTTATACTAATTTTGATTCTGACTTTAGATTCATGATCTCCTTATTAACAGCTTTCTAATCATATGTTCATCAAAAAAACTGAAGTTATCTGAAAGAAATCTATTTTTAGCTTAAAATAATAAAGAGCAATATTTCAGCCAATACTATACTAATTTGGATTTTGTTTTGAGATTATGGATATCTTTATCAAAGTCTTTTAATGATAAACATAAAATCATATCATTTTCTATAATAATGCTATAAATAGTATGCTTAGCTCTTATATTATATATATATTAAAACATACTCTCATTTTAATTAGCTCACTTATTATGCTCAGCTACATATAACTGAACTAAAATATATATAAAAACATATAAAAAAAACATATAAAAAACCCATAGGAAAAAAACATGAGAAAAAACATATAAAAGAAAATAAGAAAAATAAATAAGAAAAAATAAAATATATATATATAGAGCACAAAATATACAAAAACNTAAAAAAAANTGTAGAAGATATCATAATAAATAACATAGGAAAATAACATATAAAAAGCCATTTATAATATATGGGCACTTTACAGATCTNACATTATATTATAGGCTATTGAATTAATGAAACTTTGCAAACTCTTATATTATAACAAGTTATATACTTTATAAAGTTACTACAGCTGTTGATGACCCATGAAACACTTTGCAATGTCTTGGGTTTGCATGTTCATGATCTCATCATTCTATATNACAATCTTTGCATTATCAGCACTATNNATAAGATCAGCCACTAATACCTCNATAACAGCTTTATCTNCCACTGTCTAATGTACAACATCAGCTATGAATTNATTTACAACCTCATCNTCTTTTGANTATTTANATGAACCCTTGTTCACTTTTTCAAGGGTCAAGAGGTGGGCAATCAGTTTCATCTTTACCTTTGGCCATGCTACTACAAACATGATATCATGGATAATGTTAGTATATTTATTTTCTCTTTCTTTACATCCTTTTTTATTATCATTCTCATCAGCTTTTTCACTTAGAGCATAGCCGAGGGTTACAATGTCAGCTGAATGCTTGAAGCAGCAATTGAATAGTATATCAGTGTAGAACTCATGATACTTAAGTACCACTATATTGATAGCACATTTATGTACCAACATAGTGATCTCTACTTGTTTGAGATCTCCAAATAGTATTTCTTCAATATTATGCAAAACTACAACATGACCACTTTCTACCTCAAGTATGGNCTGCACCANAATATTATGGCCAACTCTAATCCATGCCACATACTGGGATGCATCAAGATNTCTATCACTTGGCACANTATTGCCAATATTAGTCAAAAAAAAAACTTCTTTGAACNACTATTGATGATATCAACACACTATTAGTAGCAAATGGATTTACTACACTAAATACTGACTCACAGCAAGCTGCATCTTTTGCAGTGCCATTGAGCCTTGACCTAATACAACTTTTAAATACCATTGCTAATGCTANTTGCCTGCAACAAAAGATGTCCATTTGAGACATGCTGACTACTATTATGATTGATCTTGTTCCTTAATAATTTAGTCCTTTATCTTTACNTTAGCTTACAGAAGCTCTTTACTAATGCTCAATAATCTTTATCCATCCATAATGCATTCAACATCTTTGTAAATTNTTGAGTGATCNTCATGCAANATTTTGGCATNTTAAACAAGCTGAGCTAGTTAAAAAAATGCAATCTTGACAGAACNACATCTTTGNCATCTTACTCTGCAGAACTGGCAAGATATTTGTAATGCTTTTTCAGATCAAGATGTATGACTNTGATAATGTCACAGTCATTATTTTATCTCTTTTTGGCTTGCACAAGNCTTTTGTCAATGTGTATGAGCTCTATCAGTTTCTTTTTCTAAGTAGCAGCCTCAAGGAAAATTCAATCTGAATGTGTCTAACATTTATGTCTCNATTGAGCATGTTAACTTTAATGACTTTAAATAGTGAGTTTTCTCATTAATACTTTTATCATACTGCTTCATTTCATCACNTTTTGCTCAGATTTTGCTNAGATCTCATCAATCACAAAAGGCTNATGCACATCATTTCTAATGAGGCATACAAAATTCTAATAGACTTTGTATACTACACTGCATTCTATATCATCAAAAAACTTGTTGAGATAATTAAGTGTCTATTCATCTTTCTCTGTAGTAGTCTCCCTCCTTCCTTNGAACTTCTTTTTCATAATGTTATTGGCCTCAATCATCTCAATATTATCAGAANGCCCACTGCTAAGCCTGAGCTCATTTATTTTATTTGTGCCTTATCAAAGTAGGACTTGCTCTNTTTNTTTATCAACTATGTTCAAGACTGTATTACCTACTATACACCAGANGATCAAGCCATGATNTTNTGTTATAANAGAATGAATATAGAGATAGTNACAATAGCTCTCAAGATTCCTCTTTATCTTGCACAAGTTGAACTATTGAGAAAAGAACAAAATAAGAACATTTATAATAGTTGAGTCACAGATGAATGCAAAATCATAGTNTTCACCTTTATCTTTAGATGTANCATTGACTTGCTGAATGTGNNTGATATTATTCACTATAATGTTGCATGAACTGTGCTCAATAAGCATNGACAGGAGAACTGAGCTAAACATGATAAAAAGCCTGCCAATATGATCACTTTTATCAATGTCAACTGTGCTCTAGCTAAAAAAAAAAGGTACTCATAATTTTAGTGAGGACCTCCTCATTCCTTAAATCAATAATATAATGACATTTTATTACCTCATTCTTGCCTTTTTTTATAGATGGTGTAGCTAATCTTTACATTAGTCTTTTGAGTGCTCAGCTTTGCAATAATTGTCAAAACTACATCAACATCCCTATTCTTTTAGTATCACTCTGTTTGCCTAAGAATCCCTATAAGTCTTTATCTGTGACCCTCCNCAATCTATCTACANTCATTCTGACCATATCTCTAGGAGTCTCATTGCTGTGTTATCTCNTTTTCACATNTACAACTACTNCATCAAACTTTAGTGTGCCCTCGATGGGCATNTTTATACTCAGACAACAAGTAGGCTTTTTACTGTATGTCTATTATAATGCATTCTTTTTTTTTTGATGCTTATATATAAAAACAATATCTTATAGCACTACTACATCAGCTATATTTACCACTTCTTACCTAATACAGTCTGCCTTGTGACCTTTAAGCTCAGTGACTCTNCTTCCTCTCTGATTACCTCTATTTAATCAAGATCCTTTGCTTGCCNTGAATCATCTATAGCAACAGTTTTTATATAATCAGCTAGCTTCTGTTGAACCTCTATTGCATCTTNAATCTCACCCCTTGATGCCTCCACTTGNCACCTTTTTTACTTTANATNTATCTCCTACTTCTTTGATATTGTTTTAGCCTCTGCNTTTTATTATGACAATGAATTCTCNAANCCAGACAAGGCTATTCTANACTCAATTCTCAGCAACACTATTCTCCTTTCAACAAATGATGTCTTTACTCCCCTCTGTAGGCATATTAGTCAAGCTCTNCATCACTCAATTCTTTAACACATTTAGAAAGCAAACTGACTTCATTAACAGTGTGCTCCTTATNCTCAAATCTTGTTATATGGTATGCTAGGTATGAGCCATTGACAACTAGTNTGATCATAGCATGCAGTTTTGCTCCTTTGATATATGTGCCAGCAATGTGTAGAAATNGCAGCAAGTTAAAGCATTAGGCTTCTAGTTGATGGACTATTAGTGCTATAAGTGTTACATCCCTCAAGTATATCATAGCTTGTTTTTTGCATTGCCTGGCACTTATTTTTTATAGTTGAGAATAAATAATTGGCACCTCTANATAGTCATTAATGTTNACTGTCTAAATGTCAATATCATCAAAGCCACAATCTATATATTTATGTATTACCCACTTATCAATATCAGCCTCACAGACTGTNAATTCATCTCACTAGGGACTTTCAATAGTTTTAATACCTTTAGCTAGTAGCTTGGTGCATGATCAATANACATGTCAATCCCTCCTTACAAGTTATTCAACAATGCATTACATCTCTTCTTATGGTTAGTTGAGCATAATCCTCTCTCATCTTAATCTTCTCTCCTCATTTGCTATCTTTATTGTTAAAAACTCTGAGCAATTTTGTACTGTAATGTAATTAATCACTGCCACAATGTTCAATAGTCCTGTGTCATTTTGAACTCACATGCCTACAACATTATACTTAATATTATCATCATCAGTTCACCATTATATGTGTAATAAAAATACCATCAACTGGGTACACTCTTAATGCATATATCAATAAAATTATGCACCCTAACATTGTNATGTCATGCATCATTTCTTTCTCTCATGGCTGCTCCCTCTTCATATTGTCAATAGCTCGGCCTTTTAATAATACAAGGCACTTATCCTCCTTGTTATTTTTTTCCTCTAAGGTTGCNCACTGTCTTNCTTCNTCNCTCATTATTNAAACTATTCTGGCATGATTATGANGACATTGACAAGGTTTCACTTTTCATTGTGCTTACTCTATTTATCCATTGCTCTTTTCACTCTCTGATAGCCTTGAGNTATTTAAGGCTCAAAATATGACTAAAATGAGGTATATGATATTGCTTAGATNGGCCTTGCTTAAACTACAANGATCACTTTATTGATATTAAATATTGAGGTGAGTGAGGAGCCATGATAAAAATATCAATGATGATAGCAGCAAGGATGACATGCCCATTATCATCAATAAAATATGTTTTAGTGATATAAAATAAGTTAATTATATGTGATGCTCACTATTAATATAATAAGTGTTGATGAGTAGCTGTCACCTTGCCTTTGNATAATCAAACAGGTATTTTAATATAAATATTTGCAATAACTATCACAACTGAGCACTCAATCATACATTAATTAAAACAAATCNTAAGTGTCCTATTCTACCATCCTGATCTTGTGTTTCAATATTNTATGACTTGATTAAATANGACCANAGCCACATACCTCTTAATGAACTCTATATCTCTCATAGATATGTAAAANAACATCTTAGCTTGTGATGCTAATGCTTTATCATAAATAATGTGACCTCCTACCTGNACTGTACTTGCAATAAGTACTTAAACTCCTCATACTCATATTTTAAATATGCTCACTAAAATCATCACAGCATTTGAGATCAATGGCCATACTGAAGTAACTCACTATTTTACTGCCCTGACTGTCTGAGATATANAATAGAATAAAATAAGGATAAAGAAACAAGGATATGCATGAAAACCATTCATCAATGCCTTAAAAAACTAAACAGCCCATTATAGTTAGAGGATGTGACCCACAAAGTGCCCTCAGTCATGTATCACATAGTATACTATAACATGACATCACCATCACTATCACTTTTATGACTTACATAGTTGGCCACTACCTACTAATGTAAATATAGCTTGAGCAAGCACAAGGACTTATCTAAAGATGGTGATAATTTCTAGTTAGTACACAATGTGAACCCAAATGAAGTATGAGTCTTACCTCCTTATCTATATCTCTTGGTCTGTTCTCTGATCACTAACTAAATCTATCTTAGCTCTCTGATAGTTAATACATCNAATAAGAGGAGATAAAATACCTCAGAAGGTAGGATTTAGAGATGGATACATCTNCAAAAACTCACTTGCAAATAAGATGTTATTCATACTTATTTATTTTATTTTAGTTTTTTTTCNTATATTTTAATTTNATGCTTATTNATATNTAATTNAAAGCAAATTACTTTTGTAATATAATCAATGAATGATAAAATAATACTTTTAAAGTAAAATATAATTTCTCTATCTAATTCAGTTTAAACCTCATTTTCAAGCAATAAAGATATTTATGATTAAATTTTAAGCAGTCTTGAATGTAGTTTTTGAGCTGATTTTTGACATGTGAGTAAGCTATTAGCTAAATTAGCAAGTGTTGGAGCTTTAAAATATAGTAGCTAAGCTTAGCAATTATCACTAACTTACAATATTAATACCCTAATCACAATTAAGCATAAATATAACTGACTAAAGCACATTATATAGTTAATATTGATCAGTGTAGTCATTATTAAGTTTTGCATTTATTGATTAAATCAAAGTAGTTATCAATCAAAAGTCCTCAAATTTTAACTCTTCTCATCAAGACCTTTTTGATGATGTATATTATGTATAGGGTTGATGCATGAAAAATGATAATAGCTAACAATATCAGGCAGTTGTAAAATTTTATTATAAATCAGGTTGAGATCTATATATAAAGTTATGTGGGATAACAATTACAAGCTAAAGTGGTGTAGTGGTTAAGAGCAACAAAGTAATATCTTGAAGAAGTGAAATGCAAGAGGCTTTGGGTTCAAACCTAGCAAATGGCAAAAAGGGTAAAAATTTGAAATTGAAAAATGATAAAGGATAAGTGAAGTTAAGAGTGAGAATTAATTTTACTCTTACATTAATAATAAATTGGGCTTATTTGACAATGATTTGTTGCATACTTATTTACTGCATATTAGACTACAATCGTAAAGGAGAGATAAGTCAAAACAGAAAACTACTTATTGGTTGTTATTACATCTTATAATATCTTATTTACAAGTGAGGTTTTTGCAGATGTAAGGAGTTATGCTCCTCTCATCAACTAAAAGAAAAGGCGACAAGGATGACATTACTCTATCTTTTATAAACTATAAAGTTTATTAAAAAGGATGGAGAATTATCCCCTCATTATCAATTAAATAAAAAAGAGATGAGAATGTGATTATCTCTTCTTTGTGCACCAATACTGGCTCAAGTTCAATGCATTTGATAAGAGTATCTGTGAGAAATTGATTGGTGCACTTATGCATGCTCAAGTTCATTCTCTCTACTTTTCATCACCTCACTTTTTAATATCTCTTTTGAATATCTAATAAATAGCCAGTGTAAGTCCATTCTATATCAAATCTGTACAACTGATGCATCTATCACCCTTTACATTTTGCTACTATATCCACAATAACTAGCTATATGTGCTAGTACTAGTGATCAATGTGTTCACTTATAAACTATCAGTGTCATCACTAGAGACAGCTAGAATAATGTAGAGGTCAGCATCAATTTAGACAAAGAGAATGAGACACCAGGCTGCTATTATAAGGCTTTGCATTTGCTAATATTATCACTTTTTTTTTCTCAAAGTGGTTGACAAGCTTCGTGTGAGGATAGCAAGATATTGAGCAGAGACAGTGACCTTATTAGAGCTAAAACTATATATTTCAAATGAGTGCATTTATTGTCCCTCTTTTGCTAAATATAAAATTCACATTAAATGAGTATGCATAGTTGATAGAAGCAACATTCACACTCATGAATGTTTAGATGCAATGACTCATTTTGATAGGGCTCATCAAATATGCCTCTGAGTACTTCATTATTACTAGGTTTATGGGAGTTTGTTTGATCTAGGTACTTCTTTCTTATTCTTTCTCTAACTACTTAGCAGATTTTTTCTGCTATCATCTTATTGCTTTAGTTTTTACATCCCTGCCTTATCAATATGATCTGCAATCAATACCATATAGAGGTTTATGCTTTTATATTAGCCCTTGTTTATATCTTAAGGCACATTGTCACACAATAAAGTAGTTTCTAAGTGCAGATGGAAATACAAACAACCCCAAAGCATCAACAAACTTACTTCATTGTCTAGACCTAATCAGGTTTTTCTACTTTCTTAGAGAGACCTAATTGTTCATTTGAGGGAGGTTCCAAGCTTCAGGTCAAATTCAATGGGCTAAGTCTTAAAATATTTAAAAGCTATAAGAAGTTATGAATAAATGTAGACCTATATCAGTATGTGTGCCTGATGATTAGAAGAAGAACTTAGTATAATTTCCTCATCATAAAAATAAATTAAAATCTTGATAATTTTATCTTAAAAGAATTTGAACAGTGCCTTGCTTTCTAAATACTTTCCTAAGAATGAACACAACAGATTATCCTCATATGGGATACTAAAGAATAGAATGATGATCATAAGCATAAGCTGATACTATTAGAGATTTGAATTATTGACAAGAAATTCCTACTTTAAACAGTTACTCTAAATTTCTTAGCACTAGCTTAATTGACTAGTAGTTGGCTAAACTGTTGAAGTTGTTATGCTTCAAGCCTAATTCTTAAGTGAGATATTTGTTGAAGTGAAGGAATAGCTTGGAGATTTAAAAAGATGATTAGCTAATTGAATTTCTTATTTTTGGGATTTTATTCTCTCAAATGGAAACTTAAACTAATTAATCTTTTAAACTATTACTTTTCTTTGAGAGATTCTCTATTTTTCTTGAGGGAGTCTCTATTGCTTTTGAGGCCATACTCCTTCTTTTTTATGTGTTTGAGAAGGAACTATATATGTATAAATAAAAACAAATTATAAAGGGCTGAGCTTAACTAAAATAGGTAAATTTGAATTAAAAGGCTGTGCTAAAATAGAGATAAAAAAATTCTCCATTTGTATGCCTCTCCCTGAGTGCTATAAAATTGTGTAAAGTGAGGCTCCCAAAGCCTCAAAATATAGTCTTGTTATAACCCCAACATAGACTTATTCTATTATAATTCTATTATAGATCCATCACGTCACTGCCCCCATCATGCTGTTATCTCCTAATCTCTGTCATGCATAGCTGAGGTGCTGAGGGTGCCATCCTCTGCTCTCTTGCTGCAAGGTCTTATGATTATAATCAGTGAGATCTGAGGCTTACTTAGCTCCTTTTTAAAAAAGAAGGCATGTGCATACATATTACTGCTCTTCTTCTCCCCTTACCCCTGTATGTTAGGCAATGTGGAGGTAGCATAAAGGCTATGATGAGTTGAGCATCAGGTGGATGTATAGAATGGAGTGATGGCACTATGTGATATGAGAAAAAATAAATAAAAATAAATAAAAAATAAAAAATAAACTCACATTGAATAGAAGTGAGTTAAAAAAATAAATAAAATAGAAGAAAATCACTAAAATAAGCTGCAGAGGGGCTTATGTGCTTAAGATGAGCTTGTATGCAGAAGACATGATGGTAGAGGTTCAAAAAGATAGAAAGAGTAGAGCATGCATTATATGACTGAGGTGCATAGGCAGAGTTTGAAATTTTAACATGCTAGGTGCTGACATAATAGGCAGTGATAAAAACATCTTTTGTCTATATCAGAATATTTTTTTTTTTGGCATGCAGCTAGTTTTATAGATGCTAGCTAACACTCAGCTGCCAGCTAGGGCCTCACCAAAACTATTGTGAGGGAAAAAAAAAAGACATTTGAGCATGGCCACAAGATGCTCTCAATATCTTTAGCATGTAGCTGAGCACTATAGAAATAGCCACATGTTTCCCACTTGGAACTCTGCTTCTGCTCTCTCATCTATCTTTTCTTCTCTCTCTATCCTTCTTTTTCCTCCCCTCACTCTTTCTCTCACTCCTCTATCCCCTTCTTACCTCTCTCTCATAACTAGCATGCATGCACAGCACATGCATACTCATTGTTTATACTAATCTGTGATCACAATGGATAACTGACAGAGGTTGGAATGTGCACCTTAGCATATCACTATCATAATAATGCTGATAAATGTGTGACTGTGCTCTCATGTACAACTGAGATGAGGAGTGAGGGCAAAGGGAAAAGTAAAAGCAATATATGGCACAAAAGGGCAGTACATGCTAGTATGCTCTCTCTTTTTGCTTTTTTGTTTAATTTCTTCCCACTGAATTTTTTTTTTATATTAATTCCTTTCCTGTCCACTATTTTGATATGTGCTCACCTATCTCCCTTGCTTGCTGGCCATTTTAACATAGTAAGCTAGTATCTTTATATCTAAATCCTACATTGCCTACCATTTTGACATAATGGGTATGTGTTCTAGCACCCAGGGCACTACCTCACCTATCATTTGAACATGATGGGCATGTCAAAATGCATTCAGGCTATCTCATCTGCTATTTTAATATGATAGATGTGCATTCACATACCTAAGCCATGACCTCACCTATTATTTCAATGTGGTAGGCATGCTTTCTCCCACATAAGCTGCTATCTTACTTATTGTTTTGATATGGTGAATGTGCATTCTCTTATTTAAGCCACTATCTTACTATAAGAATATATGCCCACTATTTAAACATGGTGAGTGTACATCCTCTCATCTAGGTTACCACTTTATCTACTGCTTTGCTCACTGTTCTAGGTGTGAGAATGCACGCTCACTATTTTAACATAGTGGGTGTGTGTTCTCGCACTAGAATGCACACCCAGGTCACCATCTTGCCTATCATTTTGACATGGCCAATATGTGTTTTTGCATTTAGGCTACTATCTTGTCTGCTATTTTGACATGACAGAAGTGTGTTCTTGCACTTAGGCTATCACTTTGCCCACTGTTTTGATACAGTGGGCATATGTTCTCACACTCAGGCTATTTCACTTATTATTTCAACAATAATAAGCATGTATTCTTGCAATGTGTTTGCCCTCTCATATATAAATTATTAAAGTCATAAGATGTGTGTATGAAATATAATAATAAAATAACAATAAAAATAATAAAATTTAAAGACTTGTCGATGTCATCTAATAAAAATGCAAATAATGACCTTGATTATATAATAATGCCTTTCATATCTCTTGACCAGGTTTGCTCTCTACCACTCTTGTGCCCACTTTCTCCATCCCATTATCTCACACTTACACTCCATGTCTGCCATCTCTAAGCCTGAGTTTGCTGGTCTTTTTGAAGCTCTAGATCCTTACAATAATTAGAAATGGCCTATCAATGAAAAAGTGCAAGATGATATCAATGGGAAACAGAAGGCCTTACTTCTCCTTATATCTGAGGCTTTCCTGCAAGAAGACATCGAAATGGGTGGCCCTGAAGGACAGAATAACAAAGATAAGCCTAATGTGTCTGAGAAGCTGCAGGGCCTTGAGAAGTTAAAAGATGTCCTTATGAGTATATTTAAAGGCATGACTAAGCAGATAGATCAGGAATACAAGCAGTTTGTGATCTACATAGTCCATTTTGATAGCTTGCTGAATGCCCATGCTTAAATTTAGTCTCATGCAAGTCAGCACAAGATTTTTAGAAGAGCAGAGCCTGATCAAACAGGGCGAAGAATTTTCAGCTCTACTCTACATGCTGAGGTGCCCTCATTTATTATGGCTTAAATCATACAGAGGTGTGTCAGTCCCTCCTAGTCTCACATGCTCTCATAGCTCTTATTATATCTTTTAATAGCTGTGATGAGCTTCTCTTTAATAATTTACTAAAGCTACTTAATATAGCATGAGGGCTGCTATGACTTATAGATTTTATTGCTTATATGGACTTAGCATGCTTCTTTGGCATAAGAGTGAGATTATAGAGAAGTAGATCAGTAATCCATCAGTTTCTGTGATCATCTCGACCTACATAGTCAGCCTTCATAAAAGAAAGATATATCACAATTAATCTGTCTGGATTATTTTATAGCTCATGAACTCTTTCATTTATAGGTACACATAAGAAAAACTACCACTAGTGCTCATATAATCATATTGGTCAGCACTTTTTTATTTTATTTTATTTTGTTAAAGAAGATATAGTCATTGATATTTTTTTACGTTCATCTTTTAGCATATTATGTTGAAGATGTATGACTTCAACTGTAGTTTTAAACACTGGTAAATTAAGGACTATGTGTCCATCCTGCAAAGTCCAAACTACATGATCTTCATAGGTAGGGTAGAGGATAAGCTTGCTGACTCCTCTCTACAGCCTACACAATCGTGTTCTTATGCCTATTGCATTTTAATGAGACTCTGAAGATTCAAGCACATAACATCGAGCAAGAGTCTGGAAACTGTATCAAGATCACTCTTCTATTCTGCAAGATGAGCCAGTATAGAGATAAGTTATGTATCTATCTTAGTTAATTAGTTGTTTGTGCTCATACCTAGTGGCTATGCAGATATCAAGCTATTTTATCTCTATGTATTGCCCAAGAAGATGGCTCACCTCTGTCCAGTGTGAACTCTTAGTAAGTGGCTCTTCATATCATAGATCAATAAAAGTTATATATTTTACCACATCATGTTTAGTGATATATTGCTGTTGCTAATATGCCCATAGTGAGCCCACATTTTAAACATGACATTTGCTTGACCTGACCTTTTTTTTTCTTTCTTTGTAGTCAACTGAACAGTTCTTGGAGATATTTTAAAACAACCTCCTTGATGTCATGATCGATCCTCATTCTTATAGCACTCATTTTTTTTCATCACAGTGAATGTTAATTAATACTTATCAGTCAAATTATAGTGGCCACTTTACAAGGTCTGTGAGTGGGGTGGATGGAGTTAAAAGTTTACTCATTTGACCATCGTTGAGTACCTCATCTCATGAAATGATAATGAGATGACTCTATGGAAAGATTTTTTTAACATGGATTATGTGCCTGCAGTCAAGTGTTTTATTTGTCGAAGGTTATGCTATTACATGTAAAAAAGATGCAATATCAGATATTAAATGCCCTAGATACAAGTAATGTACAAATTTATTAAAAAAAAATGTGAATGAGAGATCAATAAAATATTAAGTAAAGTCACTCATGATGGTAGTGCTTGGCAATGGCCGAGTAATTAGTCATCAAAATCCTCTTACTAGCTTTCATATATACAAAGGTAGAGTTAAAATCAGCACCATACTCATCTTTTGCCCTCTTACTGATCTCCTTATCCTCAGCCTTGTACAACTCATAGTAATGGCAGTGAAAGTCATGTGCTTGTCATTCTTCAAGGAAAATTCAGCCCAAAATTAGACCACAGTAGTCATGTGATAGCACTATATGACTATTTATGAGAACTGATTGGCACATAAGTAGACAAGCAAGGCTAGATAGTGAGAGAAGAAAAGAAAAAATGGACCTTTCATCCAAATTACTTGGCCTTGATGCCCTTTCACTGCATGCCCTTCCAGTACTTGTATACATTGGGCCAGCATACCAAAGGGGTGACATGACCTTTGATGACTAAAAGCAAGGTGCTAGCTCAGTGTGAGGTGGTGTCGTCCCACTCACCATTGAGTTGTGCAATATCTGCAGCATAAGAAACTGCAAATGGGTTAAGCATATTATGCTTGATAATATCTATGACTATGCCATTGCTGAGCATAAGGAAACAGGTCAATAACAGTATAGTGATAGCCATGGCAAGCAATGAGGTAGATGTAAGAGCAACAATGAAGATGAGTGAGGATAAAATCAATGATGAGGTGAAGAAAGATGACAATAGTAGTGGCAGTATACATAGAATCAGTTCATCTATAGAAATGTTAGCATCTACTGAGGCAAGCTAGTCAAGCCACAAGAGCATGGCCTACAGTTGCAATTTTATATCATGTAGTTGTGATTTCATGTCTAGCATGTGTGTGTAAAGAGAGTTCAAGTTCTATTCAAACAGTCAGTTGAAAATTGGGCAGGTAGACAGGGCAAGTGGTCAACAACTTACCAGCTGTAAAGTGGCACTAGCAGATGACATGATAGGAGTGTCTTGTGCCTAAAAGTGTTCAGCTGGCAGCTCATATGGGTATGTGGCAATAAACTTGGCAGCCTAGTGAATGAAATCAGCATAAAGTAGAAAGGTCAGCATAGACGAGGCATTCATTCAGTTGAGGAGTGCCTAGTGTTGCTCTAGCATGCAGGTGTCTTTAGACTGTTTAGTTGACAAGAGTGCATGAGTATCACTTAGTTCTATAGAGTCAAACAGGACCTCACAATGCTACATTAACTGTTTTCCCTTGAGTATTTATGTAGGGACCCTTGTGGCTACAATGAGCAGCCAGAAGGAGGCTAAAGAGGTAGGCAGGAGGTAGTAGCATGAGTGATAATGTGGTGCAGTAAGCAATAATGCTGAGATACTCACCTGTCTCATGCATCGTAGTCGTAGCTGAATTCTTTCAGCTACATGGTGAGCATAGCCTTATTTCTACTGTGTAGCAGCTTGAATTTGATGCAATAGGCTTACAGCATCATGTTCATGACCCCATCGCTATATGCAAGTGTTGTATCAATAGCTAGAGACTTAGAAAAGAAAAGAAAAAGAAAGAAAAAGAGGTACTTACATTTGTAAGTACTTTTGTGTGAGGTTGCTATTATCACTGACACTGCTTGAGAAGGGGAGGTCAGTGCCAGCAGTCAGCAAGTCTACCAGTGAGACATTAATGCCACCATGTGCATAATTAACCATCAACAAGATAGGCAATGTGAAAGTGGCTACACCAGTGGCATCAAGCCTGATTCACTTATTTATAAGTGAAACAACATTTGTGCTGGTCATGAGCTATGGAGAATTAGGAGGGGAGATAAGGGAGTCATTCTTCTTTATCTCTATTGAGAGATGAGGAGAGCATATGAGCAGGCAGTAAGCAACAGTGAGTATGAAGAGAGTAAGGATGAAAGCGAGGAGGGTAAGGGTTAAGGGTGGTAGTGGCTGCTATACGAGGCAGTAGTTAGTGATGACATGTGACATACATGACAATGGTGATAGTGAGCAGATGAGAGTGAGAATGAGAGTAGTGGTGATGATAGCAGGCACATTGGGCATAATAGCAGGCATATAAGTGATGGTGGCAGTGATAGTAGTAATCACAGTGGCAAGAGTGGTAGTGAGAGGGGTGGGAGTGGAGGTAATAATAGAGGTTAGGGAGTGGGAGGCAGCCCTTGGCCTTTATTATAGCAGATAAGAAGGAGCAGCAACCAGATGTGATGGCATAGTGGCACCATCACATAGATAGTGAGTACCACACAATTTACTTGTCAAGGGGAGTAAAATGCATTATTAGTGTTATGCATTGATGAAATAGAAAAGAGGGAAGAAGAGGGGCATATGGCAGTGTTTTTGCTCTCTCTCACAAAGAGCACCACCACTACCTCCACTCTTATGATGGATGGTGATGGCATAACTTAGTAGCACTTAGTGTCAGACTATACACTCAACACACTGATACATCAATGCATGTAATATCAAGGGAGGAGGAGCGAGCATGAGATAAGGAGCAATACTAGCAGTGAAGCAAGCAAGTGAATGCTTGTCAGCATTATAGGCATTCATGTCATGTTTTGATTGGCTCCCTCATAATCTCAGATTGAGATTGAGATTGAGTGAATTAAATGCATGTGCTGACCCCATTTATTCTAATCTATGTAATGGCCAAAATGTTGTGGCATCTAAGGCTCAGTTGAACATAGCCATATTGCTGTGATGTGCTAAGCCTGCCAAGCCCCATGAGCCTACCACTTGCTCTTGTTCATGTCATTGTGCACCACTAGATAGTCACACTCTCAGCCATTGCTGAGGACTATTTGATATCTTCCTGATCAGGCAGATTCTTTCCGATCAGAATAAGCTAGCATGATGTGTGACTGTCTTCCTCCTGAGAGAAGCTATGCTAGGGCTAGACTAAGACTATATAAGCTGTGCTGAACTGTGCAAAGCTGTGCAAGTTAAGCAAGGCTAGACACAAGACTGTGTAGGATGAGGCTGTGTATATACTACTTTTAGAGGGCTCAGAAACTGTGCATGGTCTCCTAGTCTATGGACTTGTAGTTTTGATCCAGGTTTTTAGGTTATTATGCATCTCTATCCTGATAACCCTTTAGATTAAATTTAATTCATATAATAAAATAATAAAATAATAATAAAAATTTATTTAAATCTCGATCTTCAAGAATTCTCAGTATTCATTGTCCTTGATGATGATTAAGTTCTTAGAAATTTATCCTTTATCAAATAGAATCATCTCAACCTTATATATATGGCTGAGTCATGAACACATTAAGTGGGGAGTTTTCTGAGATATTTTAGATATAGATAAATGACTAATATGAAATATATAGAAGGGCAAATAGAGTGAATTCCATTGATATCTTTTTATAAAGGGTATAAAGTGGAGGCCTTAGAATAAACAAATAAACAAATAAATAAACAAGCTAATCAAGCCCATAAAATAACCAAACAAGTAAAACACAAGTAGCACGATAGCAAAATAACCAAATAAGTAAAAACAAGTAGCACGATAGCAAAAGAACAATAAATAGTGATAGCAATCATGTAAATCAGAAAAAGAGAAAAGTTCAATAATGTACACTTGTTTTCATCTGCCTCAACTTTTATTCAGCCTCCTTATTAGCTTATAAGTAGAGATAACAGGCTTGAAGAGGATGACTCGAATAATTAATGAGCTAAGATTAAAAAAAATAAAAGAAATATGTATACTGCTTACTTTAATGATCATCAATCATTGATCTTCTCTTACACTCCTCTCACAACTTTGCAATCACATAGTGATTGGCCTCCTCACTCATCTCTATGCACACCAGGATCTTAATAAATCAGCCTGAGAAAGGTGCAAATGTACTGATGAATTCATCGATGTCAAGCTTGTATAAGCAGATTGCTAGCAGCGACCCAGAGTAGGCCTAGTCCATGCTCAGTGAAGATGAAAAAGAAAGCCTATTCAGTGCCTTAATACTGTCTATAATGCTCTAGCTAATTGTGCTTTTTAACTGATGCCAACAGTCAAGCAGAGCCCAGCTGACATATATACAACTCATCTCTAACAGTTGGGCTGCTCCTTACTATTGCCTATCTCTGATGGCACAGCCAAGAATCTTGGAGAAGGTGATGAGATTAGACTTGCTCACTATTGACCATCTCTAACAGTTCAGTGAGATTTTCAGGAAAGGTGATAGAATTGAGCTTACTCACTGCTGACTGTCTCTAACAGTTTGGCCGAGAATCTCAGAGAAGTAATAGAATGAGCTCACTTACTGCTGATTATCTTTAATATTTCAGCTGAGATTCTTGAAAGTAATAGAATAGGCTCACTCATCATTGACTATTTTTAACAGTTCAGCCAAGATTCTCAAAAAAAGTAATAAAATAGGCTTGCTCACTGTTGA
>SGPL01000625.1:0-17954 GCA_004802705.1 Bondarzewia mesenterica
AACTTTGCTGTGACCTTCGACTTTGCTCCTCTACCTCTAAACACCATGCTTCATCTCTATATCCTATCCATCCTCCTGTTCTATATCATCTCGGACCTTTGACCCAAATATTGCACTGACTTCGCACCTTCATCGGAACATTGCTCTGATATCGCACTTGATCGCATGCTCTCATTCCTCCTTTGTACTTATCTACTCACACACCTGTGTCTTCGCAGCAGGCATCTACTCGACTCATCCTCTTGCACATCACCTGTGGTGTCTTCTGGAGTGTTGTTTCTCCCCTAAGGGCATTGTGAGTGTATCAGTGCTAGGTTAAAACCTCTGGTCACCAACTTGCCCCTTACTCAGATGGTTTCCCCTCACCTCCTGGACCAAGCAAGGCACTTGGATGCAGAAGAAGCTGCCAGATGACTGAGAGGTGAGGGAAGGAAGAGATATGTGAAGCTGCAGATCATGAAGGTACCCGCTAGACCTTCATTGCAAATAGCAAAAAGAGGAGTGGTGAGACCTCATAGTGGGCTGAACAGGACGAAGAGATGTTACATCTGTGATTCGCCCTCACACCTTGCCAAAGCATGCCCCAAGAAGGGCAAAGGGCACACATTTTCCTCCACAATGATGACACTGACTATGATGATGACATAGGTGAGCCAGATGCTCTTCACTATGATGCTGATTATATAACCAACCCTGATCTCTATGGCTACACCACTGACTAGAAGTCCTGTTGAGGGCAACAGGAGTGCAGTGAGGGGGCAGTTGTCATGAACGATAGTATTATGTAACTTTTTTTTTTCTTTTATGGACACATCACATTACCCTTCCCAATAAGGTAGTCTGGCTAACTGCGACCACTTTACCTCTACCAGCTCTTCCACTCCCATGCTCTATATGATTATGTAAGCTGGTCCATGCACCGCAGCAGGGCTACATATATACTGCAACCAGACTTGTGCTTACTCAGCTTAATCTTTTTTGTCTATCTTTGTAACTCAATAGAACCACTACAATAGGATATAGGGTTAGAATCCTTACCTTTGCTACTTCTTATCCTGCTTAACTTAGCTAGCAGCTAGTGTCCTGAAATCCTCTTGAAGCCCTAATAAGGCACAACTAAGCTTAGCACATAGGCAAAGCCACAGAAACTCGACCAACTTGACATCCAGCCGTACTAGGGCACTAGACCAGTGCAATTATCAAGTTAAGTTATTAAAAGCTAAGTGTCTTAACAACTATATCAAGCTCTCACAAATAAATCTAAACCCAGATCTAAAACTAGGGGCTAAAGACTTATCTAGTTGCACTTGAAGGCCTAATAAGCCTAAGTAATAAAAAGCCTGAGGTAGCTTATCTTCAGAGAAGCACCAAAGAACATCAGAGTGATAGTAGATAGTAGCATTATTAGTGCAGATAGCAGTAAGCACCCCTAGTTTCAAAAAGCAAAACACCATTCTGTCTAAAAGTATCCTACCAGAAGGAGTAAAAATCCCCTTAGGAGGAAGGTATAATGTGTCACTCAAAATATATCTCTCGAGGACACACCTCGACATTCATAAAGATGGGGAGAAACCTATTTACCTCATCCACTATGATACTTAGTGCCGCTCCTAGATATTTAACAAAACAAAAACCTCGCTACCTACTAAAATTCAAAGAGGAACCACTATGTCCTCAGCTGTACTTCATGTAGAGAACTGAAGCAACATGCTAGTTAGACTATCTAGATACAGTAGCCCACTCATCTTATTCCTACAAGCAAGCATCTATCAGAAACTTTACGATAATCTACAAGTTATAAACCTTGCTCCTTCATCCAAACCAGACCAAAGGCTACCCATACCTGCACCACCTCTTGCTCTGACTAATATAAATCCACCTCAGCCTATTTCACTCCAAACTTCCAACTCATTACTACCAAACCCACTACCCCCTTCTTCTCTATTAGCACAAGGAATGTCAGCCACACTATCATCCAATAAGTCGGGTCCAAAGATAAAGACCTCCACTCTTTTCAATAGAAAGAGGGAGAATTCTAGACTCTTCTTGCTAGAATGCAAAATTTACTTTTGGAGAAAACTCAAAGAATTCCTGGATGATACAGGCATGATAGATGAACAGTGAAAGGTACTATTCACCCTTTCGTACCTAGAAGGAGGAACTGCCAAAATATGGAAGCTGCTATAAATCGAGAGTTTTGAGAAGAAGGGTGACTATGGGAAGTGAGATACCTTCAAAAAAATATTTGTCAACTAGTTTGCTGATGCAAACATCACTACAAATGTCAGGATAAAGCTAGCCCTAATCAGGTAAGGAAGACATACAGCAAATGACTCCATCGCTGAATTCTAAAACCTAGTATCAGAATCTACAATCACTAAAAGCCCTGCCCTCATCGAATATTTTATGGAGGCACTAAACCCAGCAATCATAAAAAAAGTCTATCAAAAGAACCTAGTAATGGACAAAATTGAGGAATGGTACAAGGATACTGCTACTGCAAATAACTAATAGCATAAACTGCTGTCCTTCCACAGTAGACACCACTCCATCCAAAAGGACAAAGAAAGCTGGGTACCAAGGGGAAGCAAGACATGTGACCCTGATGCAATGGATATAGACAGAGGAAAAGAAGGATAGGGAAAGGTAAAGGTATGCACCACCAATACACTTTTAGAAAAAGACAAGAAACAGTACATGGAGGAAGGATGATGCTTCAGATGCAGCAATACTGAACACCAGGCCAGGGATTGCCCTGAATGTGATGTCCATACTAGAGCTATGAAAGAAGAAGGAAGTGAGAGTAATAAAAAAAAAGATGATCATAAAAGAATTATGGAAGGTCATCAGGAAACTTTTTGCAGAAGAAAGAGAGGCCCTCGCTGACTTTAGCGATGAAGAGAACAAGAAGAAAGAGGATTTTTGATGAGTCTAAAGTTGCAGACATGGCTTTAGATGAAAGGCTGCTATGATAACTCCATCTTAATAAAATTACAAAAGGTGATCAAATAGAGATTATATCATAGATATCTCAGAGCAGCACTAAAAGCATTAAAACAAAAGCAATGATCGACAGTGGGGCCATAGGGAGGTTCATCCATTAGAAAGCAGTGCAGAAGTATGGATTGAGAACCATGAAGTTGCAAAATGAAATCAAGATTCGCAATATCGACAATATAGAAAATATTTTAGGATGGATCAAAGAATTTGTCTATCTTTAACTACAGATAGGAGAGCATGTTGAAATTACTAGGCTATACATATCCAACATTGAGAACAATGAACTAATCCTTGGATTACCCTAGTTGTAAACCCATAACCCAACTATCGACTGGCAAAATGAGACAATTCACTTTCACAAAATATCTATACTGGTGCGAAAGGAACAGAAAGAACCTTCAATATGAGCGCTCATTAGAAAGGATCCTCTGAAGCTGCAGACCAGAAGAAGTAATAAACATAACTTTAATCTCACAGAAACTAGGAGAAGAAGCAGAGAAGGACAAACTAAGGCAATTGATTAAAGAGTCCATCCCAACTCACTACCTCAAACATCGATGAGTTTTTGAGAAAGAGGCATCTCAGAGCTTTCTTCCTCCTCGTACCTGAGACCATAAAATTGAACTGAAGCCTAGTGCACCTGACAATATTTCTATAAAAATCATCCCTCTATCCAGAAATGAATAAGCTAAACTCGACAAATTTCTAGACGAGCACCTGAGACAAGGAACCATCAGGATCTTTAAGTCACCCTATGCCTCACCATTCTTCTTTATTAAAAAGAAGGATGGAAAGCTCTGCTTAGTACAGGATTCTCGAAAGCTAAATGAACACATCATTAAGAACTAGTACCCCTTCTCACTCAGCTCAGATATCATAGAAAGCCTAAAGGACAAGTGTGTATTTACTAAAATGGATGTCCGTTGGAGCTATAATAATATTTATATCAAAGAAGGGGATCAGAAGAAGGCAGCATTCCTTATGAACCAAAGGCTGTTTGAACCTATGGTGATGTTCTTTGGCCTTATTAATTCACCAGTAATATTCTAGACAATGATAAATGAACTCTTCAAAGACTTAATCATGATAGAAGAAGTAATCATTTACGTGGATGACATCTTGGTGGCAATGATTCATATAAGAAGGCATCAGGAGCTTGTGAACGAGATACTCTACTGATTGACAGAAAATGATCTCTTTCTCAAACTAGAAAAATGTACTTTCAAGGCCGACAAGGTGGGTTACTTGGAGTTCATTATCTCTCATGACAAGATAGAAATAGACCCAATAAAAATTGAAGGGCTATGCAATTGGCCTACATCTCAGAGGGTACAGGATGTATGATTATTTTTAGGGTTTGGAAACTTCTACTAGTATTTCATCAAGGAATATGTCTACTTGGCACAACCCATGCATGACCTTATGAAAAAAAAAAACACTAAGTGGCATTGGGAGGAGCCCCAACAGAAGGCATTTGATGCACTAAAAAGTGCATTCATATCCATGTCAGTACTAATCCAGCCCGACATTATGAGACCATTTAGAGTCGACATGAATGTGTCACTTACAGCAACTGGAGGAATCCTGCTGCAACAGATAAAAAATGGACACTAACACCCATGTGCCTACCTCTCTAAAGGGTTTTCTCCAGTGAAATAAAACTATGACATCTATGATAGGGAATTATTGACAATAATCTGAGCCTTCAAAGCATGAAGACACTTCTTAGAAGAATCGGAACACACAATTGAAGTCCACTCTGACTACAAGAACCTGACATTCTACAAAGATGTCCATAAGCTAAACCATCGACAAGCCCAATGGGCACTCTTCCTAACCTGTTTCAACTTTAAAATTCACCATGTCAAAGGAATAAAGTGCGTGTTATCACATGGCAAAGCAGTTTGGAAGTGAGTCTGGTGATGGAAAACAACATCAAAAATAAACCAATAGCTTCTATGCCTAGACTTGCTCGGGGTTTCCTACTTTTCTGGAGAAGCCTAGTTGTTCGAGTTGGGTATGCCTTTAGTTTTTTAGGCCAAAGCAGTAAGACAAAGCTATACTCAATGAGTATATGGGTGAAGGTGAGTGTAGGTAGGTATAGGGTAGGTCAGATGACCAAGACTAGATGATGATAATGAATGGTGAGTCTAGTCTCGATGATGACTAAGATTGGATGGACAAATACGAGGCAACTTCAAATGATGATGATGATAATCTTAACTTGACCAACAGATTCTAGACTGGGCTTGACTAACTTAGTCGAGCTTGAATGTCATATCCTGAACCTATAGCAATTACAAATTATGATGGACGAATATTTTGGCAGCACTTCTACGTCTAGGAAATTCTTCTGCAGAAAACCAAGGGACGATATCGAAGATTCTGAATGGCCATGTGCCTTCAGACAACTTCACAAATATGACAATGAGATAATATCCCCGTGTGGGATATTAAAGAATAAGAATGCACTAGGCTCAATCTCAAAGTCTTGTAACTCTTGGTACAAGCAAATTGAAGACAGCTTAGATCGAGGATGAATTCATTATGCTGGAGATCAAAGAATATTTCTATTCAGCTGCTAGCAGGTACTAGTCAGTCAGATAGAGTCAGCTAGCAAAGTAATACTAAGGTCAGTAGACACTTTTGTATTACACTTGTAACTATAAATAAGAGACAACAAAAGCTTGAAAAGTTTGAGTTGAAATGGGCACTGAACAGTAGGGGGAGAGGGGATGGAAGAAGAGTGGATCTAAAAGTAGATCCTAAAAAAGCAGTCCCTGCTCCCTCTTTTATAGACCTCTGAGGGGACAGTGTATATACAATTAGTGGCAAACAAATGGGACCTTAATAATGCCCCATACAGCTAAAATTGAATAGAGAATAAGGCTGAAACACCAAGTGAGTCAGTATGACTCTTGCAGCTCCACCAGGCTGTGCATGGCTATGCTAAAACCAATTACACCTGTAATAGGTTTCAAGGGGATGGCTGTGCAAGACCAAGGCTGGATGTCCACTGCTCTAGAGGAATGGAGAGTCTGCATTCTCTGTAGTTCATGAACTCGGTCTTTAGATTTAGGCTGAGCCAATTCTAAGTTCCTTAGTCCAAGACCTCAGATTTTCCGATTTCTTTGGCTACAAGTCCTTCGTATGGATGATGGTGGACTTATTGCCTCTGAAATCTGGACATGCAGAGTGTACCAACCTTGAGAATTAAGAGGTGAAAAGTATAGTACTAGGTGAAATAAAGCGAAACAGCTAGTTCATCGGCTTCAACCTTCAAGTATTCATGTATGATACTTTGTGGCTTCGGCCAGCTTACTTATGCTTTCATAATTAGGGGGCGCTAAATACTGTTCCTTTGTCTAAGATGTATCGTATGAGAAAAGAACACATAAAGAGAAACAACTGAGTGGGGAGTCTAAATGAACTTCTGCGGGTAAAGACTAATATGATCGGAGGCAGTGATAAAATGCAAAAGGTAATTCCATCGTTACACTTTTTGTAAAGGGTATGAAATGAGACAATCAAGAAATCAGAAGGCATGTACAATTCAACGAGCATGACAGAGTCCAAAAAGTGAGTCATGAAATAAGAACGGCAAAATTCATAGCAAAATAGCAGAGAGATCAGCGGCATTCATAACAAGAAGAGAAACAAATAAGAAAACCAAGTGTACCATACTATACATCAGAGCATCCCCCTAACCCATTCCTGACACCTTACCCAGCTTATCCACCTCATCGCAGATAAGGATGATGAAGTTGAGATGAAAGGGGCTGGCAATCAAGATGGCGATAAGGATCTAATAATGATCATATGTGATTGCCACTTACCAAGTCTACAAGTCCTCCTGTGCTTTCTCCCTCACAGCTTTGCCTCTCTCTTTGTCTGCTCGATCTTGATAAATACCTCAATGCATCGGACCAAAGAAGGCCACGACCTGTTGAAAAATGTGCGTGGGCTAGAAGGGTGAGGTGAGGTTTGCGGCCAGCACTCAGAGTAAACTGGGGCCATGTTCATTGTACACGAAGAAGAGACCAAATTGTTCATCATAAAGGAGTAGATTCTGAACTGAAAAGGTAAAAAGATGAGATGCACGCAGGCAAGATTTAGTGATTAGAGTCAAATTGGAGAAGATGATGAATGAGCAGTCATATATGAGCTAAAAGGGGGGGATTCAATAGTTTGGCTGGGCCAAAGAACTCGAGGAAAAAGGGGGACTGAAAGAATGAACCGCAAGTGAGGATTCTATAGAAAACTAAGAAGATGGGGGCAGAGATCGTAGGATGGGGGTAGCAGGCTGAGCGATGTAGAGGACAGAGGGAGGTGGTTCAAGCAGAGGTAGGAACAATTGAGGCATTGGAGGAGTGGGGTGGGTAATGGACATGTGAAGGATGAGGACAAGAAATGCCTTGCTTGCTTGACTTTTATGCCACCATGCTTGTGCGCATCTCTTCTCTTGTTCTCTTGATTTCCTTTACCATTCCATTCCTTATGCCTTGCCTTTCTTGTCTCACTTCCTCTAACACTAAATAATCATTGCRTCTAGCTATTCACTTCCTTCTGATCTTTGATCGCCATCTTCTTTGCCACCACTTCAGAATTACTCATTCAGAACTCTTTTAATTAACCCATGTTTCATGACTCCTTGCTCAAGATCTGCTCTCATCGGACTTTATCATTATGAGCATCATGCCATTGTTATAGGTTCCAAATAATTTTAGGGCATAACAGCATCTTGCTCCCTTTTAGTACTCAACTCTCCTTATCTTTTTGGGTGAGGTAATGCCTGCTAAGGAGGGACTGCAGTTTCTGCTATTAATTATCTGCAATAGCAGTGTCCTTGTACCATTCTTTAATTTTGTCTAGTATTGGGTTCTTTTAGTAGACTTCTTTTATAATTGCTAGATTGAGTGCTTCCATGAAGTATTCGATGAGTGCAGGGCTTTCTGTAATCAAAGATTTTGATACTAAATTTCTAAACTTAGTGATAAAGTCATCTATTATTTGTCTCTTTTACCTAATTAGAGCTAGCTTTGTTTTAGTATTTGCTGCAATGTTTGCATTGGCAAACTGGTCAGTGAACATCTTCTCGAAGGCATTCCACTTCTCATAATTGATTATTTTTTCAAATGCCTCAATTTACAGCAGTTTCTATATTTTAGCTGTTTCTTCTTCTAAGTATGAGAGGGCAAATAGCACCTTTCATTGCTCATCTAGTGCTTCTGCATCATTTAAAAATTCCTTAGATTTTCCTCAAAAGTAGACCTTACATTCTAAAAGGAAAAGCCTAGAGCTTTCCCTTTTTTTGTTAAAGGGGGTAAAAGTCTTTATTTTTGGGCTAAATTTATTGGCTGATTAAGCAATAAATATCCTTTATGTTAGTGGTAGAGAAAGAATAGGCAGGTTTAATAGTAATAAGTTGGATAATTGGGGTGATGTGGGCTGAGGGTTTGTGCTAGTAGGATTAGGTAGGAGTGGTGCAGGTGTGGATAGTCCTTAGCCTAGTTCAGAAGGTAGAGTTAGATTTCCAATCTGTGGGTTGTCATGGAGCTCCTAGTGGATTCTCACTTATAGGGATAGAATGAGTAGGCTATTGGACCTAGATAGTCTTGGTGGTATGTTCTTTCAGTTATCTGCATAAAGTGTAATCAAGAAGATAATAGTTCCTCCTTAAATTTTAGTAGATAGTAGGTTTTTTGTTTTATTGAATATCTAAGAACAACATTAAGTATTGTAGTAGATGAGGTATATAGACTTCTCCCTGTCCTTATAGATATCTGAGTGCATCTTCGAGAGGTATTTTTTTTTGTGATGCACTGTATTTTCCTCCTGAGGGGACCTGAACTCTATTTAGTAGAGTACTTTTGGACAAAATAGTGTTTGATTTCATTTTGGAACTGAGGGCACTTGCTACTATCTACACCAATGACACTACTATCTGCTATCACTCTGGTGTCCCTTGGTGCTTCTCTGAAGATAAGCTACCTAAGGCTTTTTATTGCTTAAGCTTATTAGGCTTTCAAGTGCAACTGAATAAGTCTATAGCTCCTAGTTCAAATTTGAGTTTGGGTTCATTTGTGAGAGCTTGATATAGTTATTAAGATGCTCTGGGTTCTGTGGCTTGACTTGATAGTCATGTTGATTTGTTGCCTTATATAGTAGGGAGTTTTAAGTAGAGGATTCAATCTGACGTTAGCTACAGTTAAGTCAAGTAGTGCATGACATCAAAGGCAGGGGCTAACACCCTGTATCCTATTGCACATAAGTTTAAGCTATTATAGAGCAAAGATGAAGTTATATCAAGCTAAAGAAAAAGGAAGCTACTATAGAGATATAAATAGTGTGTGTTGCAGTGCACAGACTATGATAGCACAATCATACAAGGGCATGGGTGTAGGGATAGATTGAGTATGTAAAGAATCATGGTTGATCAAGCTACCTCATTAAAAGTGAAAAGGGGAATGCGTCTAAAGCAAATCAAAGGAGAAATTACAAATGCCTAAGTATTGTTCATGACATTAATCAACTGTGTTATTATTAGAAAAGATGTAGACCTTTAACTATATTGTGCTATGCCTCATTTAAAGGTATTTATTATGTTAGACCTATATTTTTATTATAACTGCATTCAGCTTGCTAACTTGTGCTCTGAATGGATGCTCAAGAGAGTTTTTAAACTACTGATATAGCCTATCAGATCTCAATAAGAGCTAAAAGACAAATAGCTAGGTTTATATTTATATTCTCAAATGTTGAAAAATAACAATTATATCTATAGGCCTTTAAGGCTATGAGAAGGGTTCAATCAGCTTTCTTTTTAAAAGCTAAAATGAAAAAAATTCTTAAATAATTATAAAAATTTCTCTTAAAAATTTGTGTGAGCAATCTGTCATGCAGTAGCAGAAAAAGAGCAAAACTAAAATGATTTTTTATATAATGCTGCAATGCCTTCTCAACATCTACTCTTATTTAAAGCTATTTATTATCTTGCCTTTATTGAGATAAGATGCAAGACTATACTAGAGAATCATGCTCTAATACTAGTCTGGCCATAGCCTAAAGATGATTACAAACTAAAAGTCAGAGGGTGTAGAAGTAATAGATAAGATAAATAAATATACTTCAAGAAAAAGTAAATAAAGTGTTGACAATATGAATATTTGATTGCTTTGCTTATAGACTATAAATAATAAATATCACATTTCTAAGAATGGTAATTTTATGTTATTTTGCTTAGTAGAGTCAAAGTGCAAAAGTTTGAATTAAAATCCTCGAAAAGAAACTCTAGAAGTCATTATTGTGATTGTGATTAAAAGTGATAATATAATTTAAGAGAGTTATCTGTTAGAGTTTCTGATATGTATTTAATTAGCACTCTGAATTAGTCTATGATTCTTAACTCTAGGATGAAAAAGTAAGGAGGTAATCAATGAATGATTTAGATTTAACTGGATTTTGTTTTGAGGTTATTGGTAAGCTACTTTTTAAATGTTGTGATTAATTATTTTAATAATAAGGCCATTATTAGGCTTAGAGTCAGATGAAAGCATAGATTCTATAGCATGTTAAAATTGAATGATAAGACTTTTAGTAATTAATACTCATACTTCTATGTCTACAAGCTGAGGAGTAAGAGCATGACTAAATTGAAAATACATTAGAGTTTAGCTATTCTTCTGTATTCTAAACTAAAATCAGCTTTCTTCTATTCAAACAAATGGTTGAATAGTGTACCATACAGATTTTAATTAATTGAAGGCAGTAGTAAGGTTAGAGTATGCAAAAGGGGTTGCAAACATGCTTTTATCTTGCAAGTACCTAAAATCAATGATCACATTATTAACATTAATGTAGAATATTAGACAAATAAGTGCACACTTTATAACCTGATTTGACTTCTTATTTTTACCTTCATTAGATTGTAGGTGACTATTTATAGTCTTCATAAAACTAAGAGCTGACTTATTCTGAGAAATATAGCCTTTAAATACAAATGTATGTGTTTCAACAATAATATTTTAGGTTGATAAAACTATAGGACTCACTCTGGATGCTATGAATCACTTGAAGTGCTTTATTAATGCCTATTTTATCATTATATAACCCTGTGTTGCTCTTTTTTTTTATTATCTTTCATCTTCACATTCACTATACTTACTATAAAGAAGATCTTTGATCATGTGAAACTCTAGTTTAACTAAGCTCTCCTTTTTATTTAATATCAATTTATTATCAATTTTAGCCAGCTTATAAAAGACTTACTTATTATCACCAAAAGCAAAAAGCCATGCCTCATATATGAGGATGCATCAGAAGCAAAACTGTAGTATTGCGCAGATATCAACCACAATATTTAAAGAATGATATAGTTCATGATCTTTTGTAAAACAAATAATAGTTTGATCTATAGGGCATGCAATAGGGTCCTCAGATATATGTTGAGATTAAATAATAGTATATAATCAATGCTTAAAGTGGTGTAATTAAGAGATATTAGAATGACCTTTTGAACTCAAAAGGAGCTCATAAAGCTCTAAAGCTGTCTGAGTTTGCTTTTTATCTCTAATTAAAATGAAATCTCCTA
This sequence comes from Bondarzewia mesenterica, assembly GCA_004802705.1. Lineage (NCBI taxonomy): Eukaryota > Fungi > Basidiomycota > Agaricomycetes > Russulales > Bondarzewiaceae > Bondarzewia > Bondarzewia mesenterica. Next base: position 11,591 of record SGPL01000625.1, read on the forward strand.
AGCCTCAAAGGTCTCTAGACTATAAGCATGAATGAAGCATATTATCATTGCTATAGTAATAGAAATAGATGAGCTATATTTAAAGTAGCATTATGCTTGAATATTTTAAAATTATGAGCATTCACTTTTATAAATAAAAGACAAGACTAGTTTAGCTATCTAAAGTAAATATTAAGCAGAGGAAAAAAAATTACTCAAAGATCAGTATATCCTGAAGTAAAGAATGTTAACTTAATAAAAAGGCACTTGCATTATGTAGATAGGTGACATCATCTTGATGTGCTATCAATAGATTTGATTCAATTTAACTTACAGAACCTATCTTTATCTTAACTAACTTAATAGAGAAAAGAGCAAATAAAGCTTTTAATTATTCAAAATTTAAATCTCCTAAGCTTTTAAGATAAGCATTATATCCCAGGCTTTCCGTCTAGGCTAGAGTCAGCCTCTCTGTAATAAAAGAGTTTTTAATTGTGAATGAGAATAGAGTTGTAAGAGATTGTAGAAGTAGATTAGGCACTTTTGATGGATGTCAGATCTTAGAAAGCAAATAAACATGATAGATATCAGTAGTAGATGTTTAGAAATAAATATAAAAGCATTGAACTTAACAACCTTCATAATCATTGAGCTGATGCTACTGATTATACATATAGATGATATGACAATTTATATACTGATATGTTGGTCCACTTTTGCTCTTATTTGCCTACTCTCAACAAGAATAATATTGGCCATTTAAATTTATGAATGGGCAATGGTAGCAATACATTATAATACTAGTAAGCTAAGTATAAAGGTTAAAAAGGCTGATAAGATGAGGAAGATTTTAGAGTAGATGAAGTGTTTTTACTATCTGTTTGATCTTGAGACCATGAGATGAGATAAGATGCCTAACTATATCTGATAAAAAGGATTTCTTTCTTGTAAATTTGAAGGAGTGATCATGATTAATATGAGTGATCTAGTTAGACATTGGAATCATGCAACTACTATAATATCAGATAAAAATCACTATGTTTAGCTTAGAAATAAAAATTATATTGAAGAATATCAGCATTAAATACTAGTCAGTTTAATGCTGATAATTATCTGAATGATAAATGTGATCATCAAAAAAAGTAAAATGGACAGTGTTCCTCAAAGTCTTCTTGCTACATCTGATTGCCCTGTTAGATATAATGGATTCTAGTGCCTACTAATGGCATGTGCTTCTCCTTCTGCTTTTTTTATTGTATAGCTGAGCTCTTATTTAATAAATAATTAAAACCTTCTATAGATAATTATTTAAAAGAAAAAATAGAGGCACAATCATTATTTATATTTTTATTGTCAAAGAGCTTAGAGAACATCTGAGGTGGCCTTTTTAATCTTGGTCATAGGGTCTGAAGTGGCATCTCTAAATAAAAAAGTACTAGCTACAGTGACTTTAAAAAACATTAAATTAATGGAAGATAAGCTATTGCTTAACACTAAGTCCTCATGATCTAATCAAGAGGGAAAAGATAAAGCAAATGATGAAAGCATAGAGATGATAGGGGATAGAGCTTTATAAGCTTTTTAGAGAAACTTTTAAGAGAAAATTAGAATATAAATCCTTTATTAATATTTATTGTTCTTATTGAGAAGCATGGAGGACTGATTAGTGGTAAAAGTAATAAGAGATAATAATTATAGCTTTTTTTAAAGTAGCTCATTTCTATTCTCTCTGTTAAAGCCTTTAACCTCATCTGATGAGCTTGAAGCACTTCTACTTGCCTCCATCAACACATTATTCAGTGCCTTTTTTCATCTTAGATGGTCCAGCTGAACTTGCTTTTTGCCCATTGCCAATAGTCCAGCCAAGCCTGGCCGATGGCAATGTGGGCCCATCTCTAACAGTTTAGCTGGCATCATTATTTGCCTACTCTGATGATTGGGCTGAGCAAGATGGGTGCAGGTATTGCCCTTGCCCATTTGCCACTGTCCCTCACCTCTGATGGTTTGGCCGAGCATGAGCAGGGCAATATTGGGCCCTTACCCATTTGCCGCCGTCTCCTGCCTCTGATGGTTGGGCCAAGCAGGATGGGTATAAATATTGCTTTTGCCTATTTGCCACTGTCTCCCACCTCTGACGGTTCAGCTGAGCATGAGCAGGGCAATATTGGGCCCTTGCTCATTTGTTGCCATCCCTCACCTCTGATGGTTCAGCTGAGCATGAGCAGGGCAATATTGGGCTCTTGCCCATTTGCCGCCATTCCTTGCCTCTGACGGTTGGGCTAAGCAGGATGGGTGCAGGTATTGCCCTTGCTCATTTGCCGCCATCTCCCGCCTCTGATGGTTTGGCCGAGCATGAGCAGGGCAATATTGGGCTCTTGCCCCCTCGCCAGTGCCCAATTCTGACAGTTCAGCTGACTATTGAAAATGTTTTCCACTCTTAGCAGATAATAATATCACAAAGAATCAGAATGATTTTAAGGCTGATAGGAGCTCGAGGATCCCATAACTAATTTTAATGTATGTGAAATCATATTCAACATCTGTGATGGGTTTGGCCAGGCATCAACTGAGCAGGTGACAAAATCACAAAGGGCCAGAATGACTTCAAGGCTGATAGGAGCTCAAGGATCTCATAACTGATTTTAACATATGTGAAATCATATCCACCACCTTATAGTGTGACAAGGGGTCTGAACAAATTTTTACATACTTAAAACTATATAAATCTTCAATGCCTTTATGGCCATTCAACCTCTATTGAAAGACTTCATACTCACTTTGATTATTCTGAAGTCAAAGCCAAAACTGACACCGCCATCGATGCCATCTCCACCGATGAAGCCGATGCTGATGGAAACTGGCTCAATTCATCTCACTGCCCGATTGATAATGTAAAATGAGATTGTTCGGGCCGTGAGTCAAAGCTGGCCCAGATGAGGCCTGACCATCGATCAAATTGGCCCAGATTGCATATGCACACAAGGAAGCATCAGCCACTAGCCCCACGGTGTTTACTCAAAACAAGATTACCAAATGAGAAGGGTAAATAAGTACACACAAACAAATTCCATATAGCCACATTACCTTCCCATTCATTCTCCTCATCCCATCGCCCCACTCTGTCGTGACTAAGACACCTTTCTATACCTCCAATATCTTCCTCTGTCCAGACCGCTTACTGCATTGCCGCCTGCATTCAGGCCACCCTTGCCACCCACTAGGCTGGTACTGTGCTGGCTGATACCGATGTCCTCAGTGGTATCTATGGCGAGGTAGTAAGTACCTATCTTTCCCTTTTTTTTCCACTGCACTAACTTTGTATAGGTTGACCTGATCACTGCCCAGCACGCAGACGCACAGGCTGGGCAGAAGATTCTTTTGCCCTGCCTTGCACATGATGCAGCTTTAGAGATCAAAGCTGCCCAGGCTGCCTACTGCCCAGTTGACTTAGGGGGCATATTGACCACCCACCCATGCATCTCATACCTCAACTGGCCACTGACTCCGCCATTCAATGGTGACCTCAGCGAGGACTTGTGGTGGGAGCCTGGTAAGTCACAAGTGGTTAATCAATATCTATTGTTTGCTAATATTAGTTCCATACAAGTCAATAACTCCCTCCTCTCCCCTCTCTAGCCCATGAAAGAAGATATTGGGCTAATATCTCCCCTTCGTCCCCTCTCAGAGATCGGACCAGTTACCCATACCTAACTAGGCCCCTCCTACCTAAAGCTGATGCCATCCACTAGAGACATTTCAGCCGGAGAGGCAAAAGATAAAGGAAAGGCAAAGGCAAAGGAGAAGGGCAGAATGGCAGGTGGAGAGATGGGTGGGGAATGTGAGAAGTGGTGTGGAAAGCATCAGAGGTAGGAGGACCTGGAGGAGAGGGAGATGGGTGGAGAAACTAGTTAGAAATGGGAGGACAGGGGTCACAAGCACAGGAGGAACGAGGATGATGAGGAGAAGAAGAGGAGTGAGGAGAAGGGGAAGGGGAAGGAGAAGTGCCATCACCATGAGTATACGAGCAGGGCAATAGTCCAGTCGAAGGATGAGGACATAGAGTCCCCACTGTCGAAGCGAAAGGTAAGTGACTTTATCATCTATTCATTTCTTCCACTGACTTTTTCAGGCCTCCAAGCCACCAGTCTGTTTGCGGTCCACTGCCTGCAGTCCCTCCCCTCCTTGCTCCTCATACATTGATAGTGACGGGCAAGAATGGGCAAGGGTATCTTGTGAGAAGTGTCGGCAATGGCGGATGGTATGCTATTTCTCAGGGCAAGCCGTTTGCTATGAGTGCAATCAGGTGAAGACGGGGTGCGATACAAAGGTGCCCTGAAACAAAGAAGCCATGTGCAGGATGGCAGAGGCTATGCTGAAGCTGAGGGGATGCATGCAGTCTCACTGCCATCCCCCACCTTTGCAAACTACTGCCCCCTCATCACCATCCTCATCCTGCTTGCCATCTAGTTCTCCCCTACCAGCCCGTTCTCCCCCGCCCACCCACAAGTGAGTCTGGCTGTTGGACTCTCCACCCCCCTCTGCCATCACCAAGATTGGCAAGCCCAGTCAATCCAGTGGGGAGCGCATGGAGAAGGGCAAAAAGGCTAGTATGAACTTTTCTTTTGTCTTAATTTTTGTAATTTAACTTTTATGGAGTAGCTCAGGCATCAGTCGCCCATCCCAGTTTTGCTAAGTTGGCAAAATCCTCATAAGGCTCCATCAGCCCCCCTTCACCTTCCCTGCCATCCTTACTGATGCCACCTTCATAGGCTGCCATACCCACTGCTGATCAGGAAGAGGATCGCATCCTGACAAGAGGCCCCCTCCCACCCACCACAGGTCCTCTGCCCCTCACCCCCCTGCTGTTAATGCCACTGCCAGCCTGGTGCTCCCAACCCCCTTGCTCGACCACTCTGCCAGTGTCGATCCCGCCGTCACCTGCCTCATAGAGAAACTGCAGTTTCTCGATGAGAGGGTGGTATTCCTCGAAGATCTCTTTGAGGAATACTGAAAGACCAGCAACAGCAACTACCAGCTGTACCTGACCAGCTTGAACCATCAGTTCAAGATGATCACCCGGCTGGAGCAGATGGCAGAGCTGGAGCCCCTCCCCATTCTACCCATCCCCATGAGCCCTTTGGGATCGAGGCATTCGCCGATGCCACCGCCACCACCACCACCTTCATCATCTTGGTGGGGCCCACTGCCTACCTTCACACCAGACTAGAGACCACACCCATCCCCTCTGTCGACAATGATTGTGGCCGAGGCCATGCTCAGTGCACCGCCTCTGCCCACCTCTCCGTTCAATCAGGAGGTGCAGGATGACGGAAAGATGGATGTGAGAGTAGAGGACTAGGGGAAGGAAATGGGGGAGATGGGTCTGGGTGAAGGGCCCATGGACCTCGACCCTAAAGCTAATGCCGACAGTGAGGCTGATCCCGGTGAGGATTTGCCTATGAAGGATGAAGGGGGGGTGACAGGCGGGCCGGCGGTGGATGGAGAGGCATTGGAGGGAGCAGTCACCGATAGTGATGAGGACCAGCTGGAGGGTGACACCCCAGTCTGATTTTTTTAATTCATTACATACAGGCTGTATTTGTTTATATTATAACATGAAAGACTGTTCCCACAAAAAAAAAAAAACTACAACAGCAAGAGAGCAACAATTGTATATTTAAAAAAAAAAGGCTATTTACGGCTTGGTGCACGGGCTGCCTGACTTCTTGTTTGATGAGCAATAGGCTCCTCTCCTCGCCGACCACTTGACCGGGCCAGACTCACAGTGTTCACCTTAGGCTTCCTCTTTCTGGCCTTGGGGCCATCATCAGCATCGGCATCGGGGTGGGACTTGAGCAGTTTCTTGGCCTTTTTCACAGCTCGCCCCTTTGATGGCTGCAAGTCGACATAATATCATTAGTGAAGTAGAATATAATTAAATTTGAAGTCAAATACTTCTTTCTGAACTTCCATGATGGGTGAGTTGATCACCTTTGCCTTCTTCTGTCTCTTGTGAGAAGCGGGTTCAGCGGCGTCGGCATCGGCATCATCAGCATCATCTGTATTGACATCTTCAGTATCTTGATGAGGCCGTTTGTTGGATGGACAATTGGAGAGTATAGATTCATCCTGAGCAGTATTTATCAATTGGTTTCTCTACCGCATATCCATGCCAAACTAAACTCACCTTATCCATTGCCATCGGCCCATCGGCTATAGTTGATGGGTGGTCAGAGATGGGGACAATGATGTCCTTCTTAAGTTCACTGGTGGACACCACTGGGGCGGGCCACATAGCACCCTCCACCACTGTCCCTTCCATCCTCAGTTGCCCCTCATCCCTTTCATCCAGCCTGTTCTCTTTGCCGCTCGGGCCGGCCTTCCC
>SGPL01000626.1:0-17884 GCA_004802705.1 Bondarzewia mesenterica
AGCTAATCCTCTCTCACGCTCATACCTCCAGAGGTAAGTTGAGGGAAGAGTAATTGGTGTCTGCACCTGGGATGAATCGGGCTGAAACTAAGGGACCATTTCGTTCGTGAACAGAACAAATTTGATGAAACCTTAACCAAGACCTGCAAACGGCGTGCGCCTTCGGCAATGTCTCGTACCATGTCAATACCTGCCAAAGCATAACAGATTCCCTTTAGCCCCAAATCCCCTCAACCAAATTAACCCCACACGCTCCCTCACTCATTTCGTATTCATGTATGAAGCAAATCCTACCCCTGTTGCAAGCTTTCAAAACATCATTGTCGTAGAAGGATATGTACTAATGTCCAATACGTGAGCTGACCCAACGGCACCTAAGGATCTGCGTCTTAAGTCCATCGCGCATGTTTTTGACGACCTTGACCTGCCACATCTGACGCCTCCGTGCCTCAGAATACTTCTCGTTCTGCTTGAACTGAATGCACAAATATCAACATCAGCATCAGCGTCACATTACGACTGTTTTCCAGAATGCTTGCCCAAACAATCATCATAAAATGGTGAGGGTCGGCCATGAACATGCGCGTGTAATGCAGCAGATACAAGTCGCAGTCAAAGTTGTGGGCTGCTTGAGAACCTGCCATTGATAGCTATATTGCGTGAATTTACTCTAAATAGCCAGTACTTAAACTTATCAAAATTTGCTTCACGGCAGGTTCAAATAACAGTTGCCCGTAAAAATGCTTGGATCCAGCTGACAAGAGGGGAAAGCCGAGCGATGGAAGTTGGGCGAGGTCAGCGCTGGGTCTGCTGCACGCGTCGAGCAGACAAGCAGGAGTGACATGACAAAGGTGGAAAGGTATTCCGCATGCGTCCAGCGCACAGAAGTGGGAAGGGTGGAAGGGTAGAGGGAGAGACTCGGAGAAGCAAAGTGATGGGAGGAGCCTGAGATGAACGGTCACTGTCAAAACAACATGTCAGTCCATATTAGTCCATATTGCATCAGCAGAGCAATACTGGACAGGATGCCAACCTTTGCTGACCTCTTGTCACTCAAAAGTTTTTTTTGCACATTTGCAATTGACTTATGTAATAAGGCACCGAAGGTACCTGAGCGCCCATTTACTCGCATATTAACTGACGTGTCGTCAATAGTTTTGAATTGACTCTCTCCGCTCTTCTTGACGTTAAGTAGGGCAGGCATCAGTGCTTACACAGGTATGTACGGTCAAGCATTTTCCGAGTCTCTGGATCCCCCCATTCTGCTTTGATCCACTAGACGTGAGTCAAAGACAGCCAGCCTCCTGCGAGCTGGACGCTGGCAGGTAGGCGCAGACCGGCGAGCAGTGCAAACTCAGCATCTCTAGATCCCCCATTCTGCACTCTGCTTTGATCCACTAGATGTGAGTCAAAGACAGCCAGCCTCCTGCGAGCTGGACGCTGGCAAGCGGGCGCAGACCGGCGAGCAGTGCAAACTCAGCAATGTGCTTCCAAAACTGACTTCCAGCTCGTGGCCACTCCATCAATGGATGTATAGGTTCGCTCATCGATCCCAAATGCATGCCACTCCTTTGAGCGGGCGTTTTTATCTACCCAATCTCCGTAACACTTGCCGCCAGCTCAGTTTCAGGTGCGTTCAACATATTTCGTCCTCCACTGAAATACATATCACTCGTCTAGTCCTTTGCAATGTCACAGGTGCAAAATATGACATCCCAACATTTATCAGATGAACAATTATCCAAGGAGTATCGTGAAGAATTTCGTACTCTCTCGATGCTCCTAATGCTAGCCACTGCCATCAACAACAACGGCCCAGCTATTCTTAAATTAGATCAGGATCCTGCAGAGAACATTGTACAATGGGAGGTGGATGAGAATATCATGTTGTTTGCCATCACTGCATACATGGTACGAGGCCATGAGATCATGGCGGCTGCTTTCTACACGTCAACAAACCTGGTTTCCTCGCGTCAACTCACTGAGACCAACATCGTGGTCTCGATCAAAACTTTATCAGAACAAGAGGAGGTCAAGCCAAACTTTGTAGACTTCAGCCTGACAGATGTCGCCACTATCATGAACCCCCGTGATGATAACAACCACGACTTTCCAAGTGGTCAAGAAGTCACAGTTGCGCCTGTGACATGCTCTCACTGGCAAAAAATGGATGACAATGCATCGCATTGTTTCACTATCTCGTGAGATTCACAGTCTCTCTTTGTCCACGCCTACTTATTGATGGTGTTTTTGAGAATAGGCCGAGCGATCTGCTTGCAAATCATCTGAAAACCCTAGCGGAATTTCTTCGCTATTACAAGATCAGCAGCGAAGAAGACCAGAAGTCTGCCCTTAAAAAGTTGACCTACTATCTAGTGTCAACTTGTTGGCTGAAGATGCGGCGTCAGATTGGGAGTTGGTCATCGCAGGGTTTTATTTACCAACTCAGCATGGTAACAGAGGATGGCATGAGAAAGGCTTATCAGAAGTGGGCCACTGATGTGGCTGTGAAGCTCCGGGGGTGGAAGGACTCCGCACTGTATGCAGTGTTGGATGATCTTCAGAGGAAACCCGACAAGCTTCGGCAAATCTTGGATAATTATTAGTGCGCGAATGCGGAGACGGAGGGGACAGATCAGCCTCAATTGGCCAATCTTTTGGGCGCCCTTGAATCAGTAAACAAGAACTCGGACGTAGAGTCGACGCTGGCTGTGGGTTCGACATACAACGAGAAAAGTTGCGTCGAATTTCACCGACTTCTTGTGGCTGTCCTTGTCGGGTACAGCAGGGCCCTTTGTTCCTGCGAAGCGATTTTTGCGGACTACTGGAGGCAAGANAAGTCGACCCCCCCCCCCAGAACAAGGAAGGCGGGTCGAAGACAGGCGGCTCTGAAGCAAGCAAGTCCAAGCCCGAGAANGATCGAGCCCTTCGCCAGTCGATGAAACTTGTGTGGCGCTATGCTCACGTGCTCTGGCGCATCGTGTACTCTCNCATGATCNGTTTTCATCTGGACNTGCTNGAGATGGGTGGCCAGTTATGGGATCTTCNCGTCCTCCAACAACTCCAGAAGGACCAGTATTCNATGTTCANCCAATTNACACCTCTGAAGGTGAACACGCCAGATGCTTCGGGGAGTGANAGGAAGGAGAGGGATGNAAATGACATNGAGGACAGGAANGATGACCNGGATGTTGTCGATGNGGANGACGAGCNGGATGAGGTGAAGGAAGAGTTGGCGGAACTGAATCATGCAACCCGGCCGAAGAAGTACCTCNAGTNGTTGCGCTTGCATGCTAACCACTTNGAAGCGGTCAACATTCTGTCGNGGTTCAGTGTCACNTCACCGCTATCCGAGAACATCAAGTTCTCTCTTCTCGCCNTTCAANGCCAGAAGAAGCNGATGATGATGCCCTGGCACGTTGCAATTGAGAAGACTCTTCTGCCCACTTCCGACTCCAAATCGCAGACTACATCTTGGACTGCGAAATCTGCCTTCGATACACTCACCGGATTAATGAGAGACATGAAAGGTCGGGATGTGGACATCCCTTTGAAGCTGAAGAACTATGCAGATGGGAAGGGGATGGGTACGCAGCGCTCAGGCCGGCAGGGGCGNCCCTTCAGTATTTAAGGGCAACATACACTGTGAGGCGGCGCTGGCATCCCTTATGATATCCAAAGAATCCATTACAGGTCCAGACCAGCTGAAATCAGTTATTGGGGTAAGTTCTCTCCATTTTCGAATGATTCTTTGACTGAGTCGTCTGCTTCCCAGAATTTGGATGAGGGCTGTATCGGGGTGTCAAAACTTTGCTGCCCCATATGTTGGAAGGTCTTGTCAGTCTTAAGAGGTGATAGCAAGACAAAATTCCTCGTCCGAGGCCACCACGACACCATCACTCCAGTGGACTTGCCTCCGTGGATGCCGGTGGAACACCTGATGGAGATTGTGAAGATATTCAGGAATTACCTCCGTGAGGCACTCGACGTCATGATGGCAGCACACGGTGAGAAGCCTTTAGGAGCACAGCAGGCTGGCCGGGGGCACAAGCATACCGAATCCATCCAGTCCGTCGTGAGCGAGGGTGGCTTTAGCACGAATAGCGACTCAAGTGAGGGCAAGGTCGTGCTTTCCGAACTAGACTCAGACTCCGAGTAATTTCTGGCATTGAGGAGGACAACGTGGCCAAGCATGGTGATGACTGGTGAACTCGGCACTATGGTGTTTGCTCATGTGAGCGTGTTCTTGATATGTGTAACTGATACTTTTTTTTCTCCATCCCGATGCTACCCGGACGATACCCTTTACCNTGTCAGCCGTCGCCGTCACGTTGCCTTGCCGTATCTTTATGGTTCGCTTGCCTTTAGTTTTCTTCAGCTGCTTTGAACATCTCCATTCCATTCTGTTCATATCCTGTGCCCTATGACTCCAGTTAATTGTTATACATATCTTTTCTTTCATCTATGTACTTGCTGTGATGGTTGGTGTACGATCACACCTTTTCCTTGCTCACGTTACTATTCTGGAATAGTGCNATGAGTCAGATGAATGCAGTTGTTTTTCTACNCGNGAATTTTGCATGTTGGCAAATGTTGACAAGCCAATTAATCCTGAGCCTTTGAAGAAAAGTAGCATTAGTGCAGCCGANGAAGCATTTTTTTGGATTGTTCAGAGTTCATATTCNGGCCNTGTACTATGCAGGACAACGTGCTGAATTCATGAAGTCCCTAACAAATAACAGATAANGGAGTTTATTTGGCCAACTACACTGACTAANTAGCTCAGGTAATTANGGTAAACTACCTCGTTGGCTNGTTGATTGTAAGGGATTCAATGCAGAAAACAAGGAAAGGAAAAAAAGGAAAAGAGAAAGAGAAAGAGGGACAGGATGGAATGACAAAAGGAACAAGANGGATGGAANGGAGAAGGACAGGGAAGGCGGGGGGGGNGGAAGGAATGGGACCGGGATGGGAGAGGGAAGGAAAAAAAGGAAAAAAAAAGAAGGGAAAGATAAGCGAGTAGCGAANGAAGAGGAACAGTCAGCATCTACCGAAGACAAATAACAGAGGACATGAACATGGTAGAGGTCNCCCAACAAGCGACNAAACAAGNGAAGAGAGTTGTAAAATGAGCGATCACATATGTAGGCAAAAAATNGTGACATTCANGTTGATAAAGAGGACAAGGAAGNGGGCCGCGACAGAGGCATGGTGGGAAGGTGACCNTATTGTCCATGGAAAATACGTNCNTAGAAGAGATANGCCCGATATTCCAAATCCAGAAAGCTCTGGCTGTNGGTCCAGTATAAGTCCTTCCATACCAATTCTGGGTCATTCCCCGAGGGCCACANGGACTCGAGTTCCACCAGCACCTTCAACNCGTCTCGCCGATCCCTCCACTTGTCNGATGACAAAGGATCACAACCCAAGGGGTCCTCTTGCCACATAGGGAGCACTCCNCCNCTATTCNACATCCNNAAGATCTTNGCCTCACGCTCAGNGGNGACCCGCTGATCCTTGTGCTGATATACATCCCGCATGAGCTCCCGATCTAAATCTATGAACTCCAAGNGGAAGCTCNTGAGCGAGAGCTCCNAGATGATTTNGCCCCAAAGGCTTCTGTCTGTGGCTGCGACCGCGCTCGAGATGTGGCGCTTGCCCCATTCAGCGGTCATCGAGGCATCNTATGGCTCGAAACCTGCATGAATGCCAAGGCGAACATTGATATNGGCGNNGCTGGNGACGAGCCTTTGGGCNACGGCCTCACNAGCNCGTTGCTTTCTGATCACATTTCCCTTTCCCTTGCCNTTTGACTGAGGCTCAGTTAATGCATCACCGTGCAAGTGCTCNCNNGGACNACTGGCACTGAACTGTGTTCNCGGTCTCTTCTCCTTCNGTGGTNGTGGCNGCAGTCGAGCNATCTNGTCCGCNGTCGCTTTCGGTTGTANGGCACTGCCGGCGTCCACGTCGATAGAGTAATATCGACCCTCAACCGCAATNNCCCATTNGGCCTTGATCATGCGAACCTTTTTTGTTCTCNGGAGNATTGATAACCTACGTAACNAGTCTCATTAAACCAATCCTTGCAGAATCAAAGTGATNAAATGGAATCTACCTGCGAGTAAGCCCAGATACGAATGCGCAACCAATTGTGGAAGTCCCTTCNGATGAAATGCCTCTTATCGGAGAAAAACAGGTGAACCNGNGGGAGGGAATAATCGAGCAATTGGTTGGGCACATCACCAATGGACTTCATGGTCTGGAGCACCCTCAACNAACCNNGGGNGAGCGGAGGGAGCCATTCGGGGNGAGCAACTCGCTGGCTCGCCTGANTAGGTTTGGCACCCGCCTTTTTTAAACTCCCTTTCNGCCCTGACAACTGAGATGCTCCTGGGAGTTGAGAAGANGGNGCTGTGTTTTGTGATGCACCAGATGACGATNATGATGGATTANNNNATACCCAAGCCNCACGGAGACCGATGGGCTGAGAGTGAGCAGCNACTTTCTGGACTGGCATGTTTGGAGCGGCCTGGACTGGCATGTCACCCGTTGGGTGGAAGTCACCACCTTTTCGTGAATAGAGTCAGAGGAAATGAGACGTGATAGAAGATGATATCCGTACNGTAAAGCTTCTCATTGTGGGNNGNGATGAGCTCNGCCCGCTCGACCGGGGTATCTATGATCACNTCCAAGACATCGTGGGGCGAGCAGTCAGTCACATCCNCCTGGAGATGCACAAGAGCTGCATCGGACTTCTGCGANGCCTGAGATTGCNCGACTGAGGTCATATCCNTGGGAGAATATGCTTTGAGTGGACGAAGGGTGGGCTGGCTCGTCAGGCAGAGACGCNNCACAANCTCTTGGATGTTNGAATGGTCCTCNTGCTCAGCTTCCATCCAGAGAGGNGCCTCGGCTGTATGCACGCCATGCCTCATCGTTCTTGAGGTGCTGAAATGTATACCGCTCTGTACGACAGTCTTNACGCNCTCGATGAGCATGTTNGTAGTGACTGTGTNAGCTGGCCGAAGCAACCAAACCGGGATTCNGATGCGGAGCATGTGCTCCGCCAAGGCGATATTCGAGGTGATAANGCCTCTGACAGGAAGGATGTCTTCNGGACNTTNGACTCGGAAGAACGGGTTGTCCCAGCGCGGCTTCACCACCTCCATGTAGATGATCCAGGAGCGTATATCTAGGAGTATCCNCTGGAACTCCNNGAACCAGAGCAGAGTGTCGAAGGTCGACATCNGAACTTGNGTGAGCTGGGTGTATGCNNGATAGAGGCAAGCNNATCGATAGGCCTGGTACTTGTAATTNGCGACACGAGAGGCCAAGGCATGTCTATCTAAGCTGGTGTTGCCAGTCATCTGCTTGCAGCCGATGAGCTCNGACATCTGTTTCGCCTCCGTCATGGAGGTGCNCATGCGGNGAAGTAGTTCNTCGCAGAGCGTGCNGACCTGAGCACCAGGTAGATCTTGACTGACAACAAACTGAGCTGGAGAGAACATTACCCATGGGATGTCGACATCGTCAAATTTGGTGATGCTGTGTGAGGGTCCGAGGGGGAATGTAGGGCCCGGTCCTCGCTCATCACTAATATTGAAGTTGAGGAGGTCGGGGTTCATGNGNGCAGCNATATTGTGCNGTTCCCTATCGAAGTACGCTTGGGGCCATTTCGTGTGTTCGAATGGACCGAGCATACCGTCTGAATGGTACGCGAAAGGCTGGTTTTCGACATGCGTGGGTGGTTCTGGGGCAAAAGGCATATTGGGCGAGGAAAGTAATAAAGTGTAGTTGGTGTTGGGTACAGGGGATAAAATGAGGCAGTCTCTTGCTGTGATGATCTCACCCTCAATACGGCTTCGGCGTGACGCCATCAACTCGCAGAATGAGCGGAACGGCCTCGGACGTTGGTCGGAGGCAGCAGCGACGGGTGTAGCCATGGTGTGCAAGGATGTCAGAGAAGTCACGGTCTGAGGCTACATGCACGTGATGAGCGGGAGCAGACACTAAAGCAGAAAAAAAAAATAGAGAGCTTACTGGATAGAAATACTAGAGATTTGTCTCCTTTGCAGACCTTATACTTGTATAAGTTGGAACTGCCAGTCGGAGGTCGGGCAGTGTCGGAAAGAAAATTGGGGTGCCGTAGACTAAGAAGACGGTTCGCGTGCCAGTGATACACCCACCCAAAAATGATCTGCGTCAAGCAGATGGAGTCTGTGTGCACGCGTCTAGCGGACAGCGACAGCTCGAATTGAAGGGGTGCGCAGCCAAGGAAGAGTGGAATGTCCAGTAGGCTGTTGGCTGGGACACAGCAGTTCGGCGGATGTCGTACTGAGACTCAGATGATGATGGTGGTGATGATGATGACTCTACGATGAATCAGATATCTATATAAGGCTCGAGCGGATGATCAGTTCGGTGACGGTGGCAGACTTGGACTCGAGTACTTGCCAAAAGAATTCGGAGTTGAGGTTGCCGGTGAGCGGTCATAATACTGCCGCGGCACTTCCGCGGCTTCATCAACTTCTTGTCAATTTCAGACAAGCTTTTTCTCAGGCTCTTGTTCTTGATCTTCGACTTGAACTTGACACGTCAACAACCCAAACGCCTTTTCAGTTGGCCACCCTGAGGCTTCACTTCCGATCCCTGCGAGCTAGACGCTGGCAGGTTACCCTTAGTGTGCTGGACGCAGACTCTGGGTATCTCGATAAGTTGGGGAAGGCTCGTCCGACTCTCTTTCGAGTCAAGTTTGTCACTGCCAGTGCTCGCAGTGCCCTCACCACCATCGCCGTGTCTCTCCCAGTCTCTCGGGGAAATCCTTCTCATTTTTTTCAAATTCCAGTGTCGCCGTCACCACCGCCAATCGTGAAAATGCTTTACACTGTCATGGAGGCAACGTTATACCAGGACATGCAACATGCTCCATCCGCAGAGATGCCCGCTGACATGCGCGAGGCCTTGGGCTTGCCGTCATTGTAAGTAATTTCCCTGTCCAACCATTTGACTCATTAAATACGACTATAATGCTGCAACAGGCTAACACTGCAGCAGGCAAACTAATAGTGACGCTCAGGTGGCCTCTCCCCCTACCTGCGATTCTGAGCCAACCAACGCGTCGTCGGCAAAAAAGCGAGCTCAAGACACCACGTCCACAAAGGGCCAACAGACCAGCAAACGCCTTAAGATATCATCCTCAAGGCACAATTCTCGACCGGCCAACCTGGCGTCACTGACACAGCTAGGTCAAAATGCCGCTGNGATCTCNTCTACAGCNCATCCTCACTTGTCCGCCATCATTCGCTTCATGCTATAGCNGCTTCCNGATCGACCAGNAAGTGCCTTAAGACATCNTCTCNAGGGCACGACTCTCGACNGACNAATCTAGCNTCACCAACGCAGCNAGGTCGAAATGCCGCCGCAACCTCGTCTATAGCGCGTCTTCACTCNTCACGCCCTCATTCACCNNATGCTGTAGCTGCTCCTCNATTGCTNGATCCCAATCCAACCCAACTGTCCATCGANGACATCCCTCCAGGATTCNGATANCCATTCCACGGTACTGGTGGGGTGCATATTGGTGCAGGAGAACTTTCTCGATTNGAGCCCGATCGANGCCTCAATGANAATCTCATCGAATGTGCTTTGAAGTGAGTAATACATCATCTGCTTTGGGGAACTTACAGCCTGACAGCCCACGTGTGCAGATTGTGGTACAATGACCTCAACGCCCTGGATCCTATTCTAGCCACGCAAATACACGTATTCAGCCCATTCTTCTTNGAGAAGATGTAAGTCCTTCACCGCTTTATCNGTTTATAATCTCGACTCTTACACCTTTGCAGTTCTGAAGGCTATAACAGCGTCAAGAGGTACACGACGAAGGTGGATGTCTTCACCAAGAGGTTCCTCATAATACNGATCCATGAAGNGCAAGTTTCTCTCTTTCTCTTTTTGTTCTCACCACGGAGTTGGCTGATAGTCNGCGTCAGNGANGAGTCACACTGGTACCTTGCAATTATCACNGACCCAAGCAGGATGCTCNAGAAGCCNTCGAACACTTGCGGCANGGTGTATTCTCTTCAATCAGCTCAACCTGTAGGCTGGACTTTGGACTCTGGTGCATCCTCGAAGCAATTCGAGGATGGGTAAGTTTTCACATTCCTCATTTGCGGGTACAATCTGACGGTATACCAGGACAAAAATCCTCATTTTTGATTCTCTTGGTCAATCACGCTGCACGCCGAAGAAGACTTCCACATATGTCGATTGGCAGACTTCTAAGGACCCAGCGTGCCGATTGTGCTACTGGCTGTGGGCGGAGGCACTGACCACTCGGAAACGGGAACTTCTCTTCCCTCCAGCACATATTCAGGTCAAGGTTAGTGATCACATTGCCTTATCCTAACGTCCTCGCTGAATGAATCAATACAAGCAGGTACCGCGACAGCGCGTCGGGTCGGTTGACTGCGGCGTGCATGTTATCCATCTCGTTCGCATCTTCGTTGCTCATGCCTCCACGCTGATGACGAAAATATGGGTAGGTGCACCTGGTTCCTCCGCAGTGCAAGATTCCCAATTGATAAGACCTCGGTGTTCATCCCAGACCGGGGCAAACGACAATCTGTCTGCCACAGATCTCGATACTCTCTGGCAGGCTGACTGTGTTCCTCGCGAACGGCAGACACTCAAAAATCTGTATTTTGGACCTCATGGACGACTGGCGCAGGACACAGGGCACGCCCTCATCGGCATACATACACAGCAATCCCCTCTCATCGGGCAAAATATTCCCTTCACCCTCCCATTCAACAACAGGCACCACACACGACGCCTCGACTCCACCGCAAAATGCTATCTTCAGCGAACGGGATGAAATCCAGTCAGTGGCATGGCCTGTAGTCAACTCCTGGCCTCAGACGCCGAGTGACCTGACCCATTCTTGGGACCAAACATCCCCATGGATATCTGATGCTGCCCCGGTCATGGCAGTTCCTCAACTAAAGAAAAAGCCAAAGAAAGCGAAGAAAAATACAAAGCAGTGACCATTGGGCGTCAAGTCCTGTCAAGCACCGACTCTGGGCAACACAATCTGGGGTAAAATCCAGGAGTTTATCTATCTCTTCGAGAATGTTGACGAGGTCATGGAGGATTTGAAAAAGGACATGTGGCATGTGGACGAGAAATTGAGGAAGTGGGAGAAGAAGGGTGTTTTGGAGAAGCTGGGCAATCAGAAGGTTCGAGAGGATGTGAAGGACTACTTCACCGAGGCGGTCGAGAGGATTGAGGGCACAAGAGTGGGAGTCATCATCGCCGGGAGATCCGCACCCCGGGAGCAACTCAACGCTCTCAAGAAGGCGAGATATGACTTCGATGCTGATTCGGAGGAGGAATACTTGGATTGATGCGAGCCCAATCTGGCGGATGACGATTACCTTCACACCGACTACTGAGATTCATTATGGTGCTCTCAATTTGTGTCTTTTTTTTCTGTGTTGACCTTCTCTTCCCTGCGTTGTCTATCTCATCCTGTACATGCACTTTTCCCAAAAGCGTAAATATATGTTTTCACTTACTCTTCTATAGATTGACGCTTGGGCTAGTGCTCTTTAATCTCGCTACCGTATCTACTTAGATCTGTATCGCTGCTGTATGTTGCAGCATGCCGTGCATCCCCATGTCCAACATAGCGACTCTTTGCGCCGAGTTTTCATCTCAACAGTCCTCCATCCATCCTACACAACTCCCGCCGGACTTCGCCTTCAAAACCTTTCAATGCCCAGATGCTATCGAGATGTCCTACCCGATCCTCCTGCCGCACTCCCTCCACCCTCCCAGCCCCTCTCTCAGTTTGAAGCCGAGCCGACTGCATCCTCATCGTGTGACCTCTCATCAACCAGTGCACCATCAGCGAGCCAAGGTTCCCCTGGGTTCCACCTCGATGCTCTCCCGTGTTAGGAAAATTCTCAAGTATATGCGCAATAAGTTCGGACTGTATCGTCAGTCCTACACCACACAAGTTCTGGAGCACGATCCCAACGAGAACGATACGCTGTGGGTCTCTTCACCAAACGTGGATTATGTACTGACATCAACTGGGTTCTACTTTAACACAAGGGCGGTGTTTTTTCCTCGCACAAAAAGGAAACCAAAAACAATCAGATAATCTTATTTATATATCTAGCGCCTTCCGTTTCCTCACATACCCACCCATAGACAATCCTGATTCAATTCTCCTCGGTGAGTTCCGCATCTGTTACCTCGTTATCGCCGGTCAGATCTATAACCTCGGTCTGACAGTAGTGGTTGCCGAAAGTGCGGCGGGTCGTGACTAAACCGCAAGCGCCGCACTGAGCAAACAGGGCCTTGAAGTGAGATCGGGTCAGCCCCGGCCGAACGGCGGTGTCAAGTTGTAGGAATGGATCCATCGTATGATGCACAGGCGGCGCCTGCCATACCGGCATAGCAGCGTCGTTTAAGTCTGCAGTGCGTCAGTTAAGTCTACGTCTAGTCATCCAGAATGCCGCTGAGCCTAAATGCTGACCTAGCAGTGCATAGGTTCTCTTCAGTGGCCGTCTAGAGAAAGGAACAGTCGACTCTTCTGAACAATGCAGCACACGAGGAGGGCGCTGTTCTCCTGGAGCTGCACACCATCCATCAGATCCAAAAATGAGTCCGTACAGTCGGGTGGATGGCATACCTCGAGCTGGATACCTGCGCACTAGTACACCGCTCTTTTCATACAATTTTTCCATAAACACTTTGTACCCGCACTCGTCTTGCGCACACTGTGCGACGTACTGACCAGTCCGACTGCCGGATGTCAGCATAAATATTGCAGCCTCAGTGAACGCTCGCTGGCCCTCTGGAGCAAAAAGCGGGCACAGGCAGCATGGGCCGAGGAATCTGTGCAACAGACGATAGTCACGCAGAGCCGACAGAGTTACCCGCGCGTTCCCTTCAACAGGCCTTGAAAGAACAGTCGTTCAGACACCGCTAAGTGCCCGCAGGAGATGATCGTATACACACCATGCCCATTCACTCAGCCTGTCGCTGTGAGGGTTGTATTGTAAAACTTGGTTTAAGGAGGATTGAATCCGATGGAGGTAATGACGATGAAGAGCAGGTCTGGTGATGAGGAGCAGTTGGTCAGACAGATTAGACATGATGGATCGCCTGCTCGGTGGACTGAGTAGCAACTGGGTGTGCTGACAATACTGACAACACTTTGGCGGTCCATATATAGGTTTCTACATGGAGGCCATAGGCGCCGCGTTCATACTGGATGCTCCTCTAACTGACGTCAATTCATAGTGACTCGAAATCATAGTGACTCCAATTCATAGTGACTCGACCTGTCAACCAGGTTCGAGTCATTTGGAGCCATACTCACGACTTATTTAACAGTCTTATGAATGGACAATGGCCGAGTGTTGAAGTCCGTCTTTTCCGGTCTCAAGTCCCCCCTCCGTTGTTGCTGATCTCTGTCTGTCAATTCCTTCAATTTGTATCTATGGCTGCATCTGATGTGGGAACTAAACGACCAAATGCCTTGCAATTAGGCCCTAGGAAGAAACTGTACGTCTTGTGCAACTGCCAATCTTTACCTCTTTACCTTACACAACTTCCAAACTTTACCGTACACCATTGCCAGTCTTTACTGTACACACCTGCCAGTCTTTACCATACAGATTGATCACTCTGTTTTTTTGTTAGGTGCTTCACTGACCCGCTAGTGCATCATGGTCACCATTTCACTTGTTTCTTGTCTGTACTAGTGTGAGTGGGTGCTTGCGTGTCTTGCGAGGGATGTGTCGGCGAAGACAAGACACACGTTTGGCACATTCGAATTCCAGCTCCGCGAGTTTGCGGGGAACGACGCTCAGATCGAGAATCTGACAATTGTAGAAACAACGCCGGTTGTCAGCATGAGCGTACAGTGCCTACGCATACCAACACGGGGGTTGTAGCATACCGACCACTAACATACCGACCACTACCTCAGAAAGTAGACTAAAAACTCTGCCATCTCAGGCAGACAAACCAAGACGCGGAACTGCGGCGCGCCATCATGCACGTATTATCCACCTTCTTCGCTTTTTCCTCGATTCCCATCCTTGCCCTCTTAGCCCGCATGGTCCTCGTCCTCGTTCACTGTCGGCATGTCTTATTCTCACTCGCCGTCCCTACCACTCGATTTCTCCAACTCATCTCCCCATCACATCATCGTTTTCCCTCGACGGCTTTGGTTGCAACCTCCTGGGTATCTATGACATATGCATGTGTCGAGTGATAGGCAATCAGCATGTATAGGAGGATGAGTGGTAATGATAGAGACCGCACCGATTCGAGATGGACAACACTTGGAACGACTACGCCAAGTCCCCCAGTAACAATCCATCGAAATCTTTGATTTAGCCCCTTCGAAAGAAGTGAATCTGATTACCAGCATAGATCACGTTATGAGAATCACGACGACAGACAGACACCCGACGTCACACGCATCGGTATGAGCACCATCACCGCTCGTAATTTGACCTGCAATGAGGTGTTGTACCCTTGGAAAACTTGGTCCAAGGCCATGCTGGAGTGGAAGCGGAGGGCGTCGAGGACTACACAATGGTGGACAAAGGCGAAAGGAAGAGAAAAATAGACCTGTTGTCATTACAAGTGCACAAAACGACCGCACTCGCGTATTGTTGATGCAGACGGCGAAAAGTCTGGGGGCCGTGGAGCTGAGTCTCGGTGAAGGATAGAAGAATAGCGTAAGGGCGATATGGGTGACGTGAATAGCGAAGTGGTATGGGAAGGAGAAATTCTGTTCAGATAGTATGGATGAAAACATAAGAACTGCGCGCCTGGGACGGGGAACGGGACGTACCGGTGACCTTGAACGCTTGTCCGCTTACGCGACCTTTCTACGTGATTCGATTTGAGCAGTCGAGCATCGCCTGGTATTTGTGACACTTCTTTGACTCCCTACTTAAATGACTTTGTAGTGCATTGCGGAGCATCAGGACATGTGTCTTGTCACCTACCCAGATCATATCACTCACGCAATGTAATTTAAAGACTCACTCTGCCATTATATGTCGGACGTCAACCTCCCTCCCCCAGTCAAACTGCAACACAACCCAATGCGCCGTACCGTACGCAAATGTCCACATCGACCCTGGTCTCCTGGACCACTTCAGCCTTTTCTCAACTGACCTCCGCCATAGGTTATTTTTATGCTGATAAAGATTTACGGAGCTGGATCGACGCGATGCGACCAGAATCGGACGTACATCGCTAACTGATGCGTTGAGAACAGTACTTCGGGCCACGCCCAGCGCCAAAATGATAAGAAATAATGTAAGAGAAAACCTTACATCGTCATTAATTTGATTCGAACGCAAATTCCTAGGTAACGTATAAGCATCGCGGAGTAGATCGTCAGCACAGATGTATGCATGTAGGGGAAAGCAAACCGAATAAAAATTGAAAGTGTGTGGCTTACCGCTGAAAAATCTCAATCGTTGAACAAGTCGGCCTCCTCCCTTTTAGAAAAAAGGCGGATACATAGCCGAGTCTTATGAGAGCAAGGTGCGAGCATGGCGACTACAGACTTAGAAGCACCCTCAAGCCTCGACAACGCGTGGCTCCCGATAAACGTGTGCGCGCCGTCGCTCGATCGGTCTTTGTCGTGCCGCGGGTTTGACGAAATTGGCAGTATGGGATATGGAGATGGAGGGACTTCAAACGATGGGTAGGAAGGACTTGATATGAAGGAAAAGAAGATGAAAGACAATTTAACTTACACAACGTGGGACAAAGCAACGCCGTGGATACTCGCAACTATGCTCGCGTGCGATGGTGCGCCGTGCAGCGGGATGGTGGGACGGAAGTAAAAGTGCGGAGCGGGATCCAGCCGCTCCTGCTATCGGAGCCTGGCAAACGTGAGTCACGTTGTCACAGACGAGATCTTGACTGATCTTGAGGGGAGACGTGACTATTACGGTACGTTTGAGCGGTCTTCAATCGCGGATTCATGTGAAGTGTGTACTCATTAGAATATTGATGGTAAGGCGCACTTATTCTCTTTTCCAGATATTATTCAAGACAGTCCCTGACTAGCATTATGTTTCCTGACAGCAGTGCTCACACGTCGATAACACACCGAAGTCATTCAAGTACTCTGTCATATTTTGAGTCAGGGCTATTAAAGTCGGGAAAATTATCTAACAAGTATTCGTCTTTACTTCAACATCCCAACAGCGATGCACTATTGACCAAGCGTCCAGATCCCAGCTACTCGCCATGACTGCCCTCGAAATCGGAGGGCTGTACATCATGTTATTCGCCCGCGCCATTCCCGACGAATACCATTGGGCACTCTACCACCACTGGTCCCCCCACAGAGGTACCAAATTCCACATCCGAAATCTAGGTGAAGGATGGATCGTCGAACATGCAGTGGTCAGCGACGCGCCCATCCAGCTCCTCCTGGCCGGATTCTTGAAAATCGCATCCGTCCGACCCGAGGACAAGGAAGTCCTCCACGATCTCATCGCACCCGTTACGCACGACGTTCCGAATGTGACATGCCGCACTTGGATTCTGGACGCTGTTCAGGCTTGTATCGTCGCTGGCCTGGTGCGATGCGCATCTCTTGCCGATCTCGAGAGCGAGGCGAAAGCATTTGGTTTCGTTCAGTTTGAAGATACCGTGAGCAATGTGCAGCCTCGGCCCATTGCAGTTTCGAAAAGATGCTCACTCTGACTGAGGTTGAGTTCTATCTACATGTGTTCCGTGTTGGTGCCTACTCGAATTGACGCCGTACGATATTGTTTTGGGCGGCAGTCATGGGTTGCGTGTCGAAGCACTTAGGGCAAAACCTTCCTGCCAAAGTAGCATTTGTGACCTATAGTACACTACAATATCAGAGAACCACACGAATTGATCATTCCGTGAAAGTGTACACCATACAGTGGAGACACCTCACGCCACCTCCCAACCAACGCCATCGCCCGCACTCTCCATGCGCAGCTTCCAATCGCCCTCGCCCCCGTCGTCCTTCAGCTGCCACACGAACCGGTGCGAGCCGTACCACACGATAAACACTTGCAGCGTAGGGCAGTACATCCGCAGCTCGGTCGCCACGACGCGCTGTAGAGGCGCACTCGGTTGGGGAAGCCAGCGCGTGAGGTCCACCTCTAGCGAAGAGAGCGCAGTAAAGGAGAGTAGGTGGGCATGAAGACCCGAACGCTGGTCGCACCACGTATATTTGAGTATCTTCCTCGTAACAAAAGAAGAGCGAGATGTGCAACATACGGATATGGACGGCAACGAGAGCACGCCAATATGTCGGATTTGAGGACAATATTTCGCGATGAGACGGACGACCTCGACAACGCGCTGCTCGGACACAAAGTGCATACTGAAGGCGCGGAGGGTGCGGACACGCGCGAGACGAGGAATGAAAACACGCAGGTCATTTTCGTGATGCTGGAATACCTGTAGCCGAACAAGTGGGCTGTCCAGAAGGCGAGCGGCGACGCCCATAGGTCCATCGAACAGCACGAGCTCGGGCAGCGGTGGAGCATCCTTGTCCCCTTCTCCTTGCGCGTCCGTGTCCGTAGGGAACATGTCATCGAGCGTGAGGGAGGGCACGGCCTCGGTGATGTGGATAGCCCGCAGTGTGGGTTGGCTGGCGAGGAATGCGGCGGTATGTGCGTCGTATGGTAGTAGGATCTTGGCCTCACGCAGCTGAAATGGTGGGCGGAGCGGGAGGATCCAAGAGAATGTCGTCGATGAGCTGCCGTTTGGGATATTGTCTCCGCCGTAAGGGTCTGGGATGATGAGCGTCTGAAGGTGTGGGAGGTTCTCAAGCGCGTCGTGAATC
>SGPL01000627.1:0-17848 GCA_004802705.1 Bondarzewia mesenterica
CGTACATTTAAGTTTGCACACATGGAATGAGTCGATCAAAGGAAGGACGTTCGCGGGTCCGGGGCGTGAAGAATTCGAACGAGCATGCAGGTCGGAGAGCAGGACGGATCCAGGAGAGCGCGGAGGCGGGGGAACTGGAGAGCCACTGCAAAATCCTCCGCGGAGGCTTGGGAAACCGAAATCTAGTTCTCGCGCGAATGCCTTCGCGGTCCTCACGGATCTCCATTGAACTCGACTTGAGAATCGAGAATCGGGGTCGGGGATTCTCAGCCTTCCAGCTTCCAGCTTCAACGCTCGTGACGGCCGTGTAAGTCATAGGCACTAGGCGGGGAGGGAGAGGACGGTCTCCTCGAGTCCCGAGTATCCGCACCCTACTTCGACTGCTTTGCCTCTGTACTAGTCTCATACCCTCTCGCGTTACGAGAGGGTTTGGTCCGAACCTAGCCTCTGTACAGCGTAAATTCATGAGACTCTGATCGCGTCAGCCCCCCCGCGACTCCGAGTCGTTGGGGATCATGAATTGCTGGGGATCACTGACAATAAGTATGACGGGTGGAGTGTAGGAACAAAGGGATCGTCATAGCGATGAGGGGATAACTCAGGAATGGAGGCATCAATGAGGACAGGTCCTAGGATCAAATGAGCGGTTAGATCTGGTTAGATACATACATATGTATATATGGATCATCGGATGGATTTAAGAACTTGATAAATCACACGATGGTCTCTGTTCGTTTCTCCGGGCCCGGCAGTGATGACGGAGTGCACTGTAGTCTCCTCGACGCAGGGTAGTGAGCTCCTCGTCAAGCTTGAAGCTTGAATGTTCGTACCTCCGGATCCTCTTGTCTGACATTGAGTTTATCACAAATGAACAAACGATTGCGGACGAGGAATCCTTGCGGGCATTCGGTCTCGTGACGAATCCCTCAGCTCAACACAAGTAACTTCACTTACCGGCAACCAGCCGCCCTGGCAGCGCCCTCTGAGCTCATCTGAATCGAATTCGATGGTCGATCGGTAAATAAGGCGCTATGTAGATAGTGCACGGCCCCAGCTCGGTAACTTACTTGGGGATGGTAGAATGGCTTGAAGGGGGTACAAACTCGCCTGCACACACTTATTTGGTATCTGCTGCGTCGATCGGCGCTTGAGTCGGGGAGACTCGGTTTTTCGTCATAAGCTGTAATTTTGAAACCGAAGACCGGATAAAAGGCAGAGCAAATGAGGCAGAGTGGGCGCCATGCAGTACTTGGGGTGAAACTACTAACCCTGTACAGAATATGCTCATGTGTGACCGGAAGCTATTCGCGCCCTAGGATCATTTTCAATGACTGGATCTTCCCAGGACGCCTGTGAGCAGAACATGCAGTTCAGCCGATTCTGTGCATCCTACAACCTGAGTGGGCTTACCGTCCGAGTAATCAACTCATCGCCATTGTCCTCGATCACCCTCACCACGCTCCCTTCCTTAACGCTAGGAGTGTTCACGAAGCGGGCGAGGCTCTCGAGCTTGTCCACATCAATCCCATACCTCCTGGCCAACTCCTCGAGCTCGCCCTGTGTCGTCACTAGCTTTCGCTCCTCTAGCAGGTCCGTCAGAGAGTCAACCAGCAAACGATTGTGGGGTACGCGTGACGATGACGCCGCGGTTTCGGACTCCACCCGGGAACGGTATGCCCGATTCACATCGTCTGCCTGGGATGCAACGAGTCACGCAAATTTGAGGAGGACACATACGTGGCAAGAGAATATACAATCTGCACACACCGTACGGATAGTCTGCATATGGTGATCCACGCGCACTGGCCCAAGGCGTCTCAAGTTGGCCAGAAACTGTGGATCACGAGAATCTCTCTCGATATCTGAAAACAAACCCCGCATGTGAGGCGGTCGATCCACCACAATCGGGAATGCCGACCTACCTTCGTCCTTGGTCTCGCTCGCCCGCGGGTTTTGAGGCTTTGCTCGTGGGGGCACATCGCTGGGTCCTGGTGTTCGAGCGCCGGCCCAGGATGGTGGTGGTTTTGCAGCAGTTTTAGGTAGTGTTCGCGCAGCTTTCGACGAGGCTGAACCCATTCTGGAGCGATGGTATATTTTGGTGAGCAGGATTTCAATGCTTATAGTCTGTTCATTAACCAGGTGAGTGAGGAAGAGTCAAGACGCGTTCGATTGACGAGCGCGCAGTCAAGTCACAAGTGAGTACGAGAACACGATGACGTACCAATTTTCTCAAGTTCAAGCCCCACCAACCTTGCACCGACCGATCGAGCTTCAAAACTTCGATGTTTCAACATTCAGTACTCAATTCCAACATTCAATTCCAACTACATACTGTACATACAGAGGCAATTTGAGGCTGGCAGTCCAAGACACGATTTCCTCTATGAGATTCGTCGGCTATTTTTTTTACAGCCCTTCTTTATCTGTACATGAGTTGGAAACGGGGAAAAAACTTGGAGCAAAAATAGTTAAAAAAAAAAAGGACGAAAGAAAATAAAACAGTAGGAGGAAAGAAAAAAAAGCAACAGCCATTCCAGCATCGGGCTACTAAAAGCGGCAGCACAAGAACCACGTCCAGATTTTGTACTTGTTTTCGAAAAAGAGCGTGATAGGGTGCATGGAGGAGCAACGGCGCGCGTAAGACATTGGTGGGTATAAAAAAAGGGAGGAGCAATCGATGTGAGCAAACCGTAAACCCAGACATAATAAGTGGAGTAAAAGAATTGCAAAAAGACGAAGGTCGTGACGCGAGCAGGAGTAGGGTGCGAAAAGGGTGCGGGAGCGACGTGCTAAATATACTGATAGGTCATGCGGTGCAGGCATTGGGCTGTCGTTCAGAATGTGCCCATATTGGGAGTGAGGTTCTGTTGATACATTTGGTACATGTAGGCCTGGTAAGCTTGTTGGGGTGGAACAGATTGGGGTGCCATTCCGGCGTAGGAGAGTTGGCCCATGTTGAGGAGGCTGCCAGCAGACGCGAGGCTGGGCGACTGAGTCGCATACGGGCCAGAAGGAATTGGAGTTTGCGGCACGGAAGGCGCGGAAGACATGCCTCCGTTGCGGCGGGGCGTCGTCCCTCGAGGGCTAGAGATGTCAGGCGAACGGAGCCCAAACGGATTGAAGGGGTCCGACACTGGAGAGAATGTGGTCGTAGGATTTGAATTGCGGCCGCGTGTGTTGGCACTGGGGTTTTGGTTGTAAGCAGGATCGATGGAGAGTTGAGGCTGTCCCGACTGCGGGTTCTGGCCTCCCATTTGCAGGGCCGCCATCATGGACGCCAAATTCTGATCGTGAGTAGAGTAGCCAGATGGAAGACCAGGCATTCCATACGAGCTCGACGAGACGCCGAACTTTGTCTTCGATCCCGGCGTAGTCGCGGTGTTGGTAAAATTGGGCTGGAAATTAGGGATAGGGAGACCGACTTCCTCGATCAGACGACGATAGGCTTGAGTAGCGATGACTTTGAGCTCGATCAGCACGCGTTTGGTCGCCTCAATGTAGACGGGCCTCTGAACCGGATCAATGAAAGGACTCGTGAGAATCTTATGGACGACGGCGACGCCATTCACTTGGTCTCCCAGCACGTCCGTAAGAACGTGGTCTGCAGGCGATGAGAACAAGGCCTCGACAACTTGGCTGGACGCTTGCGGCTCCACCTTCTGATTCACGATGCGCAAGACGGTCAGCGACGCCAACTTGTGCGTGCACAGGTGCGACAGATGCGGCGTGAAACGGGGAGCCAGCAACAAGTAGCGCGATGGGAAGCCAGAAGTGTCGAGCAGCCAGGTGAGCAGCAGGGCACCATTGGGGTTTGTCGCCAACGGGATGGAGTTGAGGATGATGGCAGTGGCGATGCGACGCTGCTGGCTAACAGTGATGTTGGGGCTCTCGAGACAGGCCCTCATGCTACGAGCGCCGAAGCGACCCTGGGCAACGTCCCACAGGCGGTCGACCATTGCGTCAAAGATGAAATCGTCGGCGGGAGCACCAAAGCGAAGGCAGCACCTGTGAAAATATGAGTTGCGATCAAACTCGATGCGGTGTTGGGAACGTACTGGATTACGTAGTTTCCGAACTGGTCCAGGAGCAAGGGCGGAGCGTAAGGACGCAAGTTCGATGCGATCAAGGCCACCTCCTCTGGGGTCTGCACGCAATCAATGATCTTCTGGGCCGCCCAGGTGCCATTCTTGTGGATACCAATCATGGCAAGATGGGGACCGATGCGTTCGAGCATGGCCAGACGAGCCGGCAAGCTGCACTTCTCGAACAACTTTTGCACGACCTGACGAACACCCGAGGTCAGCGCCAACGCTGAGACCCGTCCACTGAGAAAATACTTACGGTGTTCCCGAGCCAGTCCGACGCCAAGTCCACGATCTCGCCGTCCACGAAATCGCCCGCCACCTGCTCAATCTCTTCGTCTGAAATCGTGTTCGAATCCATCCTCTTGCGCAGCTCACGCAATTTGGAGGCATCCCAGCGCCTGTTGTGCGGCCTCTCAGAGACAAGCGGGATCGTCGTGTAATACATCGTGGGCGGGCGGAATTCTGCGGCACGTCCATGTCAATGAAAAACACTCAAAATCCATCAAAGAACAGTGTACATACCCGCCAGAGCCTGAATATCGGCATCGGCATCTGGGCTCCCACCGGCAAGCTCTTTCATGATCATCTGCTGCTCCGTCACGCTCGGGGTCCAACCAGCGGGCTTAGCGGTGCCATCACTCACATACGCCGTGTTGTGCGTACCAGCGCTGATCATGCTGAGCAGCAAGTTCGACCGATAGTTCTCAACAGCGCCGCCGAGCACCTGCTGATCCACAGGGATGGTCGAGGCCCCCTTGACGCTACGCAAAGCGTGGATGGTAGCACCAACGCTGAGGTCACCCACGCCCTGCACGCTGATCCCAGGCACCTCCTCCTGTCCTCCAGCGCCCTCCTGTCCGTTCTTGACCGGCACCTTCGCGAAGCCGATGCGGATAGCGCCGACGTCGCTTCCCAACACGTCACGCCCATTCAGAGCCTTCCTCGCCCTGACCGCATCGTCCAACCGTTCAAAGTTGATGAAGCCACAATTCTTGTGCGTCAACACCCTCGCAGACTCGATCGGTCCATACGGGCTGAACACGCTGAGAATTGTCGCGGGCGTCGTCGTCGACGGGATGGACCCGATCCAGAGCGCCCGGGTCGGGCTCGACTGCAGCTGGGCATCGATGCCGTTCAGACCAGCGTTCGCCGCGTTCTTCCCAGTGCCCGCAGGCGAAGTGTTGCTCGGGACAGACGCACTGGCGCCCTTGCCAGGAGCGGCAGGCGCGCTGTCGGCTTTGCCAAACCCGATGCGCACGGTCTGTCCGTTGGGCATGCCGATATTGCCCCCCAGGCGATTGAGCACGTCTTCCTTGGCGCGGACGGCATCAGCCTGATCAACAAAATTGACGAAACCACACTCCTGCACGCGATATCAGCAACGGGGTGGGAGAGGGGTGCCATCTTACGGCAACGTCAGACGAACCTTCTCGGGCAACAATCTCAGACTCTCGATGGCACCGTACGGCGCGAAGACATGGATGAGCTGCTCGCTCGAGACAGAGTTGTCCAAATTGCCGATCCAGAGCGAGCGCGTGGGCGTCTGCATCTGCGCACTCTGCTCGGACTTGGGGGACACAGCCCGGCCAGTCTGACCCGGGGCGAGCAAGTAGGGTGAGGATCTCGTGGCTCCCAACTCTCCGTTCGGAAAACGAACCGTGGGCGACACGCCGGCGCGGACACCAGCGACCTTCTCCGTCTTCAAGATACCTCCAGGCGTGCCGATCTGGCTGTTCGCAACGCTGGTGTACGAAGGCATCTGGCTCACGGACTCATAGGGCAACTGATCCAGGGCGGCGGCGGCGGCAGCAGCGGCACGACGATGCAAGTGGGACGGATCGTCGAGCATCCCGACAGAGATGGCTCGCGGGCGGCTGCTGGCAAGATTAGCACCGAGATGATCGCTCTGCCTGAATCCCTTGGCGACATAGGACGACGGGAAATAGCTGTCTGGCACGAGGGAATCGGCATACGCGTCGAGACTCTGACGGCCGTACGACTGCTCGTACATGTCCTCCTCCTCCTCGGCATTGGGGGTCGACAACAGCGAGCCGGTCGACGTCGGCATCCGGCGATACGGGTGCGAGACCGTCGTGGCGCGCATGCGGGGCGGATTGGACAGATTTCCAGCGATGACGGCCTGCGCCTGGTTGCGCAACTCCGAAATCGTCGCCGCGGGGGGCGGCCTGTGATGGCTCTCATCCAATCCCAGATAGTCGAGTGTGTGAACGTCGAACTCGTCAGCCCCGGAGTCCATGGACGTCACAGAACGAAGCTCGTCGAGGACGGGGAAGGCGCTGTTATTGCTGGACGACAACCAAGAGGACGAGAAGATGCTAGGGCCGAACGCGTTGGAAAGACCGTCCGAGGGCAAAGTGGTCAACGAGCCCGAGCGCAGGCGACTGTTGCGTTCCGTAAGCGCAGACGAAGCGACCGAAGAAGCGACCGAAGCAGAGTGGCGGAGGCTGGGCCGCATCGGCGCCGCTGCCGCCGTCGCCGCACTCTGAACCGCAGAACTCTGCATCTGCATCTGCTCTCCAAACGACTCGGTCGAAGGGATCGTGTTGCCCAGCGTGTTCGTGGCCGCGTACTGCTGAGCCGCGAGCGACACGTTGGAGGGCAAGGTCCCCGCCCTCGCCCGTCTGAAGCCCGCAGGGAAGGAATTGATAGGCAAACCCGAGCCGTCCGCGGAGGTGGTCGTGTTGGTGGTCGAAGGTGAAATGTCATTAGGTGGAGAACCGCCTGAGGCGAGAGCGCGCAGCGCAGGGGGCCTGTACCTGCCAATCATGCCATCGCCTTGCATCTCGCGCGCTCTGCGTGCGAGCGGTCAGTTCAACCTTGCAAGCCGTCGATGCGAGCGAGGAACAAAAAGGAGGGGAGATGAAAAAAAGAGAAAAAACTGCACCTCTTGGCGAATGCGGCAGAAGGCGCTGGGGGAGGAGTCTTGCCGGAGGGAGTCCTGGAAAAACCAACGGGCTCGGCAGACAGAGACATTATAACCTTGGAGACGAATAATGATTAGGTATTATTGAAGGTTGCAAGGTCGTTGAGGAGGCTGGCCCGTGAAGAAAGAGGGCGAGGTGCTCCACAAACAAGGTAGTAGGCGGTGGTTACTATGTGCTGGACGGGCTTGACGGTCGTAATGTTGGGCCTGAAAACCGGATTTTTTTTTTATGAGGAACGACGAGGAGAGATAAACAAGACTAAAAACTAAGTCCAGTAAATAGCACTAGGGGAATAGAGAATAGTACTAAGGGAATAAGACGTTGGGAGTGCAAAACCCAAGCTTCCCTCGAGCTCCCCTCGACTTACATAACTGACCATTATAAACTCCGCAATGCCCATATTCATCCTGCCATTTACCCACCATTCAGTTTAACAATTTGGCAGTCCTTGTCCTCCTCAAGCTTCCTCGCAGCTCTCCCCCTTGTTACAGACTAGGACGATCATATTCATCATAATTTTTCATGCCATACCTCATATGTACTCGACCTACAATCACTAGCGTCTGAGTGGGGGAATAAAAATATAGTACGAACTAACGTATCTCATCAACGCCTCGCTCGAGCCAACAGCGATGGGTATCGTTCGTCGTCAGCAGAAGCAACGCCGATGCGCGTGTAGTAAAGTATGGATTGGATCTCGAATTCTGCGGAGGAGAGGGCAATGAAGAAAGAAGAAGAAATGAAAAAAAAAAGTCCTCAGCCTGCAAAAGCAAGCAGGCGAGCGGCGATAAGGACGACGACGGAGGTAAATGATACAACTCTAAAAAGGACGCGACGTCTGCTTGCAGAAGATAGAAGACACATGAGAAGGGGTGCGAAATAATTAGATGCCGTCTCGGCATATTGAAACAAAAAAAAGGTGGGGGAATGGTGCGTGCATATGCTCGAGCGACAAAACAAGCCAGCAATCAAGACAGAGAGCTTCTCGAACCCCGTTTGCTCGAACGCGTCCGCGACCGAGCGGCCATGGCGTTCGCCACTCTCTTTGACCTTCGCAGAGGTCGATCGCGCGAGCAGGATCGCCGACGGACGACCGTCTCCACCGGCTTGTCGATTCTGATCCCTCCTCCATCGTCCTCCGGGAGCGGTTCGAGGTCGACATTCACAGCGGCGGCGGTCATCGGAGAGCCTTCCCAATCTGAAACGTCGCAAAGCGTTTGAAACATCTCCTGCTCAGTGGGACTGAGCGGGGTCTCCGCCGCGAGCTTATCCTCCGATTTGCCGAAATATTGCAGCAGATCCACATTGGAATAATTCACGACCAGGGATGGATGCACCGAAAGCAGGTGATCCTCCACATCCCAGTAAGAAATCATGCCTCGCTCCCATGGCGTGCTGGCCTCACGTGAGGGCACTTCCCGACGCTGCGACTGCAAGCGCCGCTTGGCTTCCAAAGTCGACTGGAAATGTGGGCCGAATTGATTCAGCAAACGGCCGCACGCATTCGACCGATGAAAATCCTGTAGTGCCGGGGGGAAGCGCTCGAAAAGGAGGCCAGACAGGAAGACGTCAAGAAGGTCATCGGGCAGAGGGTGTTTCTGCACGAAAGCCTGGGCCTCCGTCAAGGGCACCCACGTGCCGCAGACGATCGAAGAGCCCAGGCTGATATGTGTAGCGTTCGGAATGGAGGAAGTGGGAGGAGGGGGAGTGCTCGCATGCTTCGCGATGGGATTCAGGTTGACAAAACCCGTATCGATACGGCGAAGAAATCTTGAAGAGCTGACAGACATTTGGTACACGGGAATGCCTGAAATTTTGGTATGTAAAGATACGCGGGATGAAGTCAATGTAACATACCTTCAACCTGGGTCGCACTGATAGCGGGCGTGCAGGGTTCACATGTGTAAACCACGACCTCCTCATCCTCTGACCGCTCCTGTGGTGATGGCTGTTTCTGATTCCGAAGGGCGGGCCGGGAGGCGGACGAAGAAAGTGCAGCAAAGTCAGGTGCCGACTCTGGTGAGCTCCACGATGGGAGGGGGGACGAGAAGGGAGGTGGTGTGGATGGGACGTCGTCCTGCGTATCGTCGGATTCAGCGGAAGGCGTATCAGGGGGCGGCGTCAAGTCGGAAGGCGCCTCTGACACTTCTCGCGAAGGCACGGGCCCATCGACAATTCGACTCTTGGCCTTCTTGCTATCCCAAAGCCCTTCCTCGAGCTCGTGAGGATGTATGCTGTCGGGTCCGAGCAACTCCGCGTCCTTCCACATGAGCTCGCTGGGACGTCGCAGCGTCGCCCACCGCATTTCTCCAATCTCAGAGACTGGCGTTGAGGCGGACAGAGGAGTCAGTGGTGAGCCGCATATGATGTCGTCCTCGTCTGTGAAGATGAACGTCGATGCCTGCCCCGTGATGAGAGATGGGACAAACAAATCTTCCTCGTTCTTGATGTGAAACGCTTCATCCTCTCCGACTGGGTCGTAGCCGATAGGGCTCAGTGCATCGTGACCATCCAATTCCCAGGTGTCAAGTTCCTCGACCTTGACGATCGGTGACGAAGACCCCATTCCTGCCGCAGCCTGCGTGACGACCTCCATGACCTTCAAGCTGCCACTGTCCACGTCGTCCCACTCGTCAAGAACCCTCCGTATGTCGTCGCATGGTTCTTGTTTGACAAAGACACTGTCCTCGAAATGACCTGAAGACGCAACAAGACCAGACCCACTCACTTCAGGCTCATCCTCGTCCTCCTCATCGTCCTCATCCCAATCCATGTCATCCTCCTCCTCGTACCACGAGGAACGCTGTGGCGGCGCCGAAGGATGTCGACGCGGATGGGGGATGGGACTCAAGCCATGGTCGTCGTCGTCATCGGAGTCGGGTGGTGGTGATGCGACCGAGTATGGGACGGAAGGAGAGCGTCGAAAGTTGGCTGGAGGACAAGAGCCCTCGGACATGGACAAGTCTTGAACGGACGAATCGTCAGAGTCTGACGAGGAATCGGAGTCGTCCGAGGTCGAGTCCTCCTCCGAGTCTGACTGGTCTGACACCAAAATGATCTCCTTTGGCATCGGTTCGGGAGCCGGACTAGATGAAGACGGGGTGGGAGAGACGCTGCGGGGCGAAGGTTTCAATCGAAGAGTCAACTTGACTTTGGGGGGTCTCTTCTCGGATTCGCTCGCCGAGTCAGAGTCCGCCTTTTCCCCATCCGCACAAGCCCTGGCCAATCTCTTCCTCTTCTGACCGCACTGCTCCTGCCTGCGTGCCCTATCTCTCTCACGCTTTCGCTCCTTCGGACCAGAAGGGATGGCGCCGACTTTGCCGTTCTCTGTGTAATCGCACAAGCGTACGCCGGCTCTTGCAAAGGGACACGGAGCACCGGCAGCCCTGCTAAGATACCAGACCATGGTGCCTCTCCTAAAGTTAGTAACCCTATTGTCTCCGGGGGCAAGGGCACAGTGAGCACCGCCGGAACGGGAATGCAAGGCCAATGCGAGTTCGTCGTCTGAAGGAGTGCCGGAGAGAACATGGCGTGAGAGGAGAGGGTAGTCCTGCTGAGTGTCGCATCGGTGCATATGGTTGCGGATGTAGGTGGTGATGGCCTGGCCGGCAGCGGAGGCGCTGTAGGGGAGGGGAGTAAGGCTAGCCATTGGATAGGGTTAGGGGCAAAAGGACGTACTTCTGGCATACGAGACCGAAGCGCATGGTCATCTCAGCTAGATCTTTGATGGTCATGGCTCGATTGTCCTGAAAAAGAAGACGCGAGAGAGAAGTGGCGTCAGAAATTTGACATGGGAAAATACGGTGGCGAGGCAGGCACGCACCACGGAGAGAAAGGATCGGCCAATGGCTATGAATACTTTGCTATTGGCGTCTTCGGCGTGAAGCATGACATGGGGGGGAGGAAAGTCGGGCATGGTGGAGGAGGATGAGGGGACGTCGGAGGAGGGGGAGTCGGGACTGGAAGGGGAAAAGGCGGGTCTGATGCGTCGTTGGGGGGCGAGTGGGTCGGAAGCTTGACGGAGGCGCGAGGAAGGTCTTATAAAGGAGTTTTGACGTATTCTGGTGGCATAGTGATGTGGAGTCGAAGGGTTCGGTGAAGGACGACCATGGAGGGGGGAGGGGGAATGCATAGAGGTATTAGCATTAATAGAGAGGAGGGGGGGTGCAGTCGTAGGGTCGGCCAGCGATGAGAGAGAGCGAGGAACACTATGAGGAGGGGAGGGACAATATAGGGGATGTAAGTGAGGCAAGAGAGGGAGAGGGAGAGCGCGGGAAGCTGTCCCTTCGATTGACTGCAAGGTTATAGCAACCTTACGTCCTCTCATTTACCAATTTCTCCCAGCCCGGCTCCGTGGCGCTCCCATTCCCACGCTTACAAACACCCTCTGGTACTCCACCCTGGTCCCGCTTCTCGCCTGTCTACACCAACGCAAGTAAACCAACCGCACACAGGATCGTTTCCCTTCGCGAACGGGAAAACAAACGACTGACGAAAGAAACAAAAAAAGACATGTCGACTTCCATTCCCCACGGCAACTTCATCTGGATCTAGGCTATAAACGACGATCCCAAATGGGCAATTGGTCCCATCTCATGACCTCTCGCGCTCACACTTGCAGCTGCTTCGCGCGCTGGGTCCTCCACAATGCTTCCTCCATGCTGCCCGCCATCTTCTCACTTTCCTCCTCGCCGGTCCACACCCACCCTCCTTCGGACATTCAATCGGAGTTGCCTCCTCCTAATCGGTGACGCACGCAATCCCGGGAATGGCCACCTTTGAAAAAAAAAAAAAAAAAAAACACAAGAAAAGGTTCCAGATCTATCAAAAACAACATTCCCTCCCCATCAAATCACGTGAAAAATGACGTGTCGCGCTGCGCATAATCATCGCCACGCCGGGGGGGTCCAATTCGTTCCACCCACCAACCGCGATCAGCACCGCCCACTGGTGACTGGTCCCCAGAACAAAATAAACAAGAACAAAATAAACAAGAACAACTCACCGCGGTCTTTGCCACCAACGTTCGTGTCGTCGTGCGTGGCGTCGCAAAGGGATAAAGACCGTAATTTAGCGCCTCACTTACCCGAACGTCTTCTCCCGCACATCAATTCAACGACGTGGCAGGGCACTATTCCGAACCGTGCCTCAGATATCGACGCGGTCCAGATACTTAACCCCTCCTACTCTACCCCTCTCCATATTGAGGTGACTCTGCAGAGGTGACAGCCAATCCATGCCGCGATCGACTCACTTTATATAGCGTAGTCATGGCTAAGCAGCCTGTGTCATCAGAGGCTGTGATGTACCAGAGCGAGGATGGTTTCGATGACTAATGAGTGAGAGGTGAATCCTGAAATATTGACGGACGGAGAAGTAGGAGCTTGAAGAAACGAGTCCACAGCAGGAACGAGCACTGCCGCTAACCGCTGAGAAGCCGCTGCGACTCGACCTCGAGATTCTCTCAACCCCAGCTTATCCCTGAGCGCCATTAACTGCAGGACATCCGTGATCAATCTCTCTCTCCCTCAAGTATTCCCAAGAATCCAGATGCAAGGACGGTTGGACTCTGGACGTTAGAGTTGAACGAAGGGCTAGAGACAAGCTTGAGTGAACGACGGAGTACGGTGCATGTTGGGGGTTGGAGTCGGAACACGGAACATACATTCGTGACATGATTGTGACATCCGTCCCGGAAAAGAAAATGTGACATCGGTCGGAATCATCACCTCCTCATGGTCGCCCGTGCAATGCAGTCGATGCAGCAGGACATTATACTTACTGAGCGCTGTAGTCTTCGTATCTGCAACCCTCTCCTCCCATCGACGATTTGATCCTTATACTTAGACGAGCCGCACGATCTGGAGTAGCTGAGAACGCTCTATGCTACGTAACAGGCGAGCGAGTCCCTTTTCCTTCCACTCTCCGCGAGTGCACGTTCCCTGTTCTCACCGTAAGTTACAACGCGCCTTTCGTGCAAATCGAAGGAGCATGCGGCGATTGGGAAAGTATCTCGACCAAGGCCAGGTGATATTGGGTGCCCAGGCCCCGGCCCCAGCTGGAGAAGAAAGTTGAGCGCGCAACACCCGTCGCGCGAACAAAATGCAAAGTTACTTCTACTTACCGGCAAGACAATCTTTTATCATTGTACCCTTCGGGGTGACATACGAAAAAATTGGAACGATACAGAGAAGATTAGCATGGCCCCTGCACAAGGATGACACGCTTTCCCAGAGTGGTAGACCTACGGGTCTCAATATTTATTTTGTTCTTTTTCTCTCTGACTGTTCTACGATATGAAGAATGCTGTACGTATGTCACTTTCCAGGCATTCTTTCTTGATCCTCGCGATTTTCGGGATATTAGGATATGGTGAAGCATGAAGCATGGTTTTATTGGCCGACTCCGCTACAAATGTAGCTCAGGTTATCCGTTGGGGGGAATTTTATGTAAGGTTAGGGTCATCGAAGCAAAAACTGCAAGGTAGTAAGTCAACTATAATGGGCAGGCGGATGTGATGACGCCTTCCGCGTAGTTTTAGTCGGGTGAACAGAGATAACGACAAACTGTCTTCCCCCTCTTCGTTCTCTCGTCTACAGCGTGTCCTACTCATTCCTTTCCCATGTTCTCCGGCTTTCGACTCGATATGCGCACAAGCTGTACCGGGCTGACCGATATGTTCACGCCGAGTGGTGCAAAGGGGTGCAAACAGGCACTGTGCCACGTCAGCTTTGCCCACGTGAACTAAAAAACGGAAAATATCTCGAAACGCTCACAAGGTCCATCCGTCTATTATATATACTGCTGCACCTACGACACGACCTACCACCGTAGCATTACTTCTCTCACATCTGCTACATATGGTCGCCGTCAAACAGGCCATGAATTCGCCCTGGACAAGGTCAACTCATGATGTGCTTCAGCACTACCAAGTAAACCCTACCGTCGGCCTATCCTCAGAACAGGCTGAAAAACACGCTCGGATATACGGGAAGAATGGTATGTAAACTGGTTTGTTGCGATTGCGTGCACAAGTGACGTTCTTGCGTGATAGTGTTGCCTGAGGAGCCGTCGACACCGCTCTGGGAGCTCATACTCGAACAATTCAAGGACCAACTTGTGCTCATCCTCCTTGCCTCCGCTGTAATCTCCTTCGTGTTGGCTCTGCTCGACGACTCTGAGGACGCAACTCTGTTTGGCGCTTTCGTGGAACCTTCGGTCATCCTCCTCATTCTGATAGCGAACGCGACTGTGGGGGTTGTTCAAGAGACTAATGCGGAAAAGGCTATTGACGTGAGTACTATACCCTGCCAATCTCGACAGCACTCATATGTTGTTTCCAGGCCTTGAAAGAATATTCTCCGGATGAAGCCAAAGTTCTGCGCGACAGTCAGATAAGACGCATACATGCATCCGAGCTTGTACCTGGAGACATTGTCGCTGTAGCTGTCGGGGACAAAATCCCTGCCGATTGCCGACTTCTCTCTGTATCCTCCAGCAGTTTTCGGATAGACCAGGCTATTCTGACCGGTGAGAGCATTAGCGTTAACAAGTCCATAGACACGGTCCCCGATTTGAAGGCGGTCAAGCAGGATATGACTAACATGCTCTTCTCCGTACATATGATCTTTCGTTCACACCTATCGAAAAATACTGAGATTTTGTCCTTCAGGGAACGACCGTCGTCAACGGCAGTGCGCGCGCAATCGTAGTGTTCACCGGCGAACTCACCGCGATTGGTGATATTCACAAGTCTATCTCTTCTCAGATCAATGAGAAGACGCCTCTTAAGCGTAAGCTCGACGACTTCGGCGACATGTTGGCGAAAGTGATCTCGGTCATTTGTGTACTCGTCTGGCTCATCAATATACGGCATTTTTGGGATCCTGCGCACCACGGCGCTCTCAAAGGAGCTGTATACTACTTCAAGATCGCAGTTGCCCTCGCGGTCGCCGCTATTCCCGAAGGTCTCGCTGCTGTGATCACGGCGTGCCTTGCCCTTGGAACGAAGAAGATGGCTCAGAAGAATGCCATCGTCAGAAATCTGCCTAGTGTGGAGACTCTCGGGAGCACGAACGTCATTTGCTCAGACAAGACGGGTACATTGACCACCAATCAGATGAGTGTGTCAAGAGTAGGTGATCGACACTTGTACTTGCAGTTTTGGAGCTGATCATAGACGCGTAGTTCCTCATCATTGATGCCAGCACGGGTGCTCCGAGGGAGTTCGAGGTTGAAGGCAGTACTTTCTCGCCGTATGGGTCCATCACATCTGTTGATGGCAAAAACGCCTCTGATGCCCTCCAGTCAGAGCCTGTTCAACGTCTGGCTGAGATTAGTGCTATCTGCAACGATGCGAAGGTCGTGTATCATGCGGTAAGTCATCAAGTTTTCTTTTTTTGCGTCGCGTATGGTCTAGTATCTTATGTCTTGTTAGGACAAGGACACGTACAGCAACGTCGGCGAACCCACCGAAGCTGCCCTTAAGGTCCTCACGGAAAAGATAGGTTATCCCAACAAGGAATTAACCTCATCGCTATCTTTTTTACCTTCGACAAGCCGTGTATCAGCCGTCAATGACTTCTACGAGAGCAGTATACCTCGTCTTCTCACCTTCGAATTTTCTCGCGACCGCAAGATGATGTCCGTCCTTGTCAAGCTCAATGGCGCCGGTGCGCTGTTCGCTAAGGGCGCACCCGAATCTGTTCTCGAGCGTTGCACCTCCGTCTTGATTGCGGGCGGCCACCATGCGCCCCTGACACCTGCACTACGCAGCTCAATTCTCGAGCAAACTGTTGCATATGGCAAAGCTGGCCTGCGGACGCTGGCGCTCGCTTTCGTCGACGTGCAGGATACCGATGCGGCACACTACCTCTCACAGAGCACCGGCGACTATGCGCGGTTTGAACAGAATTTCACATTCGTTTCTCTCGTCGGCATGCTCGATCCCCCTCGTCCCGAGGCTCGTCACGCAGTCGCAAGTTGCAGAGCTGCTGGCATTCGCGTCGTCTGTATCACGGGTGATAACAAGGGCACGGCGGAGACTATCTGTAGACAGATTGGGATCTTTGGCAAGGATGAGGATTTGACTGGCAAGAGCTATACGGGACGAGAGTTCGAGGAGCTCAGTCAGGAAGAGAAGATCAAGGCTGTACAAAGGGCGTCATTGTTCACTCGGACAGAGCCAAGGCATAAAAGCCAGTTGGTCGATCTGTTACAGGGGCTCGGCTTGGTAGTGGCCATGGTGCGTGTTTCGTTCAACTGGCCAGCCAGGTACAGACTGAGCTCTTAAATAGACCGGCGATGGTGTCAATGATGCACCAGCTTTGAAAAAGGCTGATATCGGTGTTGCTATGGGTAGTGGCACCGATGTAGCCAAGTTGGCGGCGGACATGGTCCTGGCGGACTCGAATTTTGCAACCATAGAAAAGGCCGTAGAAGAGGGTAGACTGATCTACAATAATACCAAACAATTCATTCGATATCTTAGTGCGTCTATCTTTACTCATCCACCTGTTTTTTCTTTTCTTTTCTGACACAATTCATGACGATAAGTATCCTCAAATATTGGCGAGGTCGTCAGCATCTTCCTGACGGTCTTGCTCGGCATGCCAGAAGCGCTGATCCCCGTGCAGCTTCTCTGGGTCAATCTCGTCACGGACAGCTTGCCTGCGACTGCGCTCGGCTTCAACCCGCCTGACCATTCCATCATGCGCGTGCCTCCGCGGAGCAGCCGGGAGCCTCTCATAGGAAAATGGCTGTTCTTCCGGTACATGATCGTTGGCACTTATGTCGGCGTGGCGACGGTGGCTGGCTACGCGTGGTGGTTCATGTATTATGCCGGCGGGCCTCATATCACATTCTACCAGCTTGTGCGTTTTCACTTTTATTTCTTCTTAGGGATGTTCCTGACGCGGGATGACTTTTTGCGCAGACGCACTTCCACCAGTGCTCGGCGCTGTTCCCTGAGATCGGGTGCGAGATGTTTGTGGACGAGATGGCGCGGCGGGCGACGACGATGAGCCTGTCGATATTGGTGACCGTGGAAATGTTCAACGCGATGAACTCGCTGTCGGAGAACGAGAGCTTGTTGCGCCTGCCCGTGTGGAAGAACCCGTTCCTCGTCGCCGCGATCGCGCTCAGCATGGCGCTCCATATTGGGATCCTCTACATCCCGGTCTTCACGGTGAGTCGCGCTTCGGCCGTTGTCATGTGTGAGCGTTGCTGATGGATGGCTGGGCTTGTTTGTGATGCAGACGCTATTTGCGATCACGCCGCTCAACTGGGTTGAGTGGAAGGCCGTGTTATACCTCAGCGCACCGGTGGTGTTGATTGATGAAGTGTTGAAGTTCATCTCGGTGCGTCCTCATTCCTTCGAGTCTGTAACCTATCGACCCCTCATTCGCTTCTCTCTTTCTATTCCTTTTTTTTCTTGGTTGGGTTGACAGGCGACGTTTGTCTCGCCTGCTTCGAAGGTGAAGGTGGACTAGACTTGGTGAACGAAAGCGTGCATGGACTGTGCGACGAACCGGACAAGATCCCCACGAATATGTTTATGTATTTCTGCATCTTTAGATCCACGAGTGGTTAATGGATTTTTTTTTCCTTCTTTTTCTCCCCCTCTCATACCATCGATCATCGTTGAGATACAAGTGACGATGGGTGGTCTCGAACGTGAAGGAGATATCGAAGCTCGTTTTTATTGACATGCCCTCTCGCGCTGAAATCCACAAACGAAGCACAGGATGCCTTTTTTTTTAGACTGGTACTTATATGTGCATAATAAGCGGGAGAGTCATGGTACTGGGAAAATACTTT
>SGPL01000628.1:0-17797 GCA_004802705.1 Bondarzewia mesenterica
AGGCAAAAATATTGTTTACATGCTCNGCCCAGCAATGGCAACNAAGCNCTTGCCAAAAAATCTCGGCCGAACTATCAGAGACGATCAACGGTGAGCAGGTAAAATATTGTTTACATGCTCGGCCCAGCAANAGCGANAANGNCNAGCAAGCCTTTGNTGAAAATCTCGGCCAAACCGTTAGAGATAAGCAATGNTGAGCAAGCAAGCNCATAATACCTGCACCCATCNCACTCNGCCCAACCGTCAGAGTCAGCAAATAATNATGCCAGCTNAACTGTTAGAGANGGGCTCNCATTGCCCATCGGCTGGGCTTGGCTGACCATTGGAGATGNGCAAAAAGCATGTTNGGCTGGACTGTCTAAGACAGAAAAAGGCACTGAATAATGTGCCTTTTGCATATTGCTTGTGGTGTCTTTTAGAGCATTATTTCTCCCCTAAGAGCATCATAAGTGTATCAGTGGTAATACACAGTGTAAGACTAAGTGGTGGGAGAATTATATATCAATAGCTATAGGCTGACATGACCAATACAGAATCACAATCACGTGATCAAGTATCTGCTCTGATTACAGTATTTAACTGACCAATGATACACCTAAAATTCAAAGCCTGATTTATAAATTNATTCTCTCATATATATTATCAATCAATTTTTTTCACAAATCACTTATGGTACAGTAGGAATGATTTTTGCACTTGGTTCTGTTATCAGTGTCAGAATGAACANAAAAAATGACAAAATCTACGAAAATTTGAGATAGCTATCAAATTACTCATATGAGACAGTCACATCACACTAGATAAGAGTGATGGTCCTATGATTGATTACACTCAGTGGCAACAAAGTTTTTATTTAGGGCAATAAGTGCTCAGACTTTCAGATTGTACATGACCATGACAATAGCTTGCCCATCTCACTCAAATCACAAAACATGTATTCTTTCTNTTNGCACTATGCAATCCAGCTAAATAACATTACTAGTAGCATAAAAATAGTCTTCCAAAAATATGTACTCATTTTTATGACTGCTCTCCATGTGAAATCATTGTAAAGTACTTAAAAATATTTAGAATCTGGCTCACTTGACTTAAACATCCACCAAATGCTATTTTCTTGTGAACAGAATCTCTGCAGCTTTTCATGCAATGTACATTTGAATAATATCTACAAGATTGCATNATAAAATGAGACTATAAACAACTCCTAAAACATTTTTAAGCTNAGTGTATCATTGGCCAGGGATGTACCATTGGCCAGTGGAATACTGTAGTGAAGTAGATAAGAACAGAGAGAGGGTGAGAGTGATAGAGACAGATAAAATGGAAGAGAAAAGTAAACAAGTCACAAAAGATATAGAGGTTACATTGAACAACCTCTAGAAATGTGCAAGATATGAGCACACTGTTGTGTGNGATAAACATAGAGATAAGAAGAAAATGAGAAAAATAGCTCCAGCAGTCATACAATGCATTCAAAAATAAGAGGAAANAGCTCAGCTAATTATGGCTCAGGTAATCTNGCAATGGTTCTAGCTTTTCAGCTGCTCACATTCTGTCGGTCATTTATTGTGAAGCGATGGGCGATAACTTGTGCTCTGAGTTGGCCGATCTAATAATATATATCAGAATAATTGGTGGACATTTGCTTACTGTAGTGTAGAATAAAAGAGAGTAATCTACAAGCCATATTAGTGAAGGTAAGAAATAAGCAGAAGATGTGAGTAACTGACCTTAGTCTCATATTAGAGAACTGAGGAGAAAGGAAAGATAAACAGGGGGAATTTTACTTTACTACTTGTCAAAATATCTACTCTTACTCCAACCATTTAGTCAACCTTTGTTGCCTCTCCTCCACTCTGCTCATCATATAACCATCTTGCCTGTGGAAAGTCACGATGCATGCAGGGGATTCCTTCAACATGCCCACTGAACTAATGCATTGCAATCCTATCTTCTTCAAAAATCACTCGTGCTTCTCTCTCANGAGTGCCTTCATCAAGACATCGGCCACCTGATCTCTAGTTGGCAAGTACCTTNACTCTAACTCACNATCTTCCACCCTCTCTCNCAAGAAATGGTGCTAAGCACTAATGTGTTTTGTGCATGCATGGTAAACTAGATTTTCTGTGATAGCTATTGCAGATTATTTATTTATAAATAATGTGATAGGCCNTTTACAGGNTAAGCTGATCTTTGCAAATAATGCCCACAGCTATACTAACTCCTTAGCAGTGTGTGCACCTGCAATATATTCAGTTTTAGTGCTCGACAATGCCATTGAGCCTTGTTTCTTTAAACTNCAGCTGACTGCACTATCTGCCATCTTAAAAATGAACCCAAAGATCAANCTGTAGTCATTAATGTTGCTGACCCAGTCAGCATTGACAAAGCTGATGAGTTCTTCTTTTTGGGTGCTTCAGTAAACTAATCTAGTATCTGACATCCTGTGTAGATACCTGAGCACACACATGAGCATGTGTAGGGCTTNTTCNGTAGGTGCTGAGGAGAATTNGCTGAGGAACCTAATGNTGAATGCAAGGTTTAGANGAGTTCTCAGCATTGCCCAC
This sequence comes from Bondarzewia mesenterica, assembly GCA_004802705.1. NCBI lineage: Eukaryota > Fungi > Basidiomycota > Agaricomycetes > Russulales > Bondarzewiaceae > Bondarzewia > Bondarzewia mesenterica. The sequence goes on from SGPL01000628.1 coordinate 2,568, forward strand.
ATAATAGATTTGAGGATCTGCTGATAGATGCAGATATCNACCTTAGGCTTTTCAGTGCAAACCAATCACTGATTTGCCAGCATTGGTATGACCATTGGATGCACATCCTGCTGACCAAACCTTGATAGAACTTCTTTAACATACCATTCCTGAGATAAGAAAATTGACTTCTTCATTTAATCTCTCTCAACATGGATGCTGAGGATCCAGTTGATATCTCTTAGGTCAGTGATATTGAATGACTTTTTGAATAGGTTCTTCACCTCCTTTAGATCTGTGATGAACATCGAGGTGAGCACTATGTTATTGACATAGACAGCTACTAAGATGAGTTTGTCACCTTCTCATTTGTGGAATAGGCAGAGATTTGAGACATAGGCTGTGAACCTAAGCGACTCAATTTCCACATGAATGTACTTATACCAAATGCATCCTGTTGCTTGAGGCTATAAAGCGACTTGTTTAGCCTTCAAACAATGCTATCATGGGCTTGAATNCTTTGGCANGTTCTAAATAGATTTCTTCATTGAGGATACTATTCAAGTAAGCAGATTTTTGACATCAAGTTGATGGACTTCNAGGTTCATCTCAACAGCTAATGCTAAGATTGTTCACAAGGTCATNAATTTGATGATGGGCATAAACATTTCATCATAATCAACACCTTTGACTTGTATAAAGCTCTTAGCCACTAGTCAGGCCTTGAACTTCTCAATATCACCATTTGATCCCTGCTTCACTCTGAACACCCACTTGCTCCCTACAACTTGTGCCCATATGGCCTNTTCACCACATTGAATACCTCTATCTTCTCAAAAGAGGTCATCTCCTCTTGGCATGCAGTAAGCCATTTGGCTGTGTTTTTACTAGCCATTGTAGCAGCAAATNTAGGTGAGTTTTCATTTAATTCTGCTCATACTGCATTGACAATCTTAGACGTGTCGATGAACATGTCATCTTNATTATCTGATTCCTCCTTAATTAAGTNTGAGAGCTTTTCTTCAATAANTGTAGCTAGTGNAGGCTGAGAAATTAGAGTAGGGGCTTAGGCTTTTAGTTATAGGAGGAANACTTATAATAAGCATCATCATCTCGCACAGGTGCATTTTGAATTCTAGCTGAACAGCATAGTTCTNGAGCTTGTTTAAGGAGCTGTTTGTCTGTTCACTTGAGAGCAGGCATCATGCCCACTACATTTGAAGATGGAGGGGCAGTGTTTACTGATCAAATNTCTTTTTTTTGTAGGTTCTTCTACTTCCTCCTCTTCTAAATCCTTGTCTATGATGTTGAGAGTAATCTCGATACATTCAAAATAGCCAGCACCTTCATTGAAGACTANGTTGCATGATTTGACTATGCGCTTATTGGNGCGATGCACTAGGTGATAGGTTTTTCAATTCAGGAGGTAGCCGATNAGGGCACACTCAAGCAACTTTGCATTGAGTTTGTGATATTGGGCTTTNANGACTAGGACATAGGATTTGCAGCCAAACACTCATAAGTGAACTACATTTAGTTTGTTTTCAGACTTGCCTCCTCTGGCATGATATCTCCCTTCAGGGATCACATAGGACTAATATTATGCAACAGGGCAGCATATTTAATAGTGGCAAACTAGTAGGATTTTAGCAGATCAGTGTCAANAAGCATGGCCCTTGCATTTTTAACAAGGNTCNGATTCATGTGCTCAAATACCTCATCATGTTTAGGTGTTTCAGCCNTAGGGACTTCGTAAATGATCTCCTTTCACTTCAAGTAAGTCTGCAATGCTATTCTCATGTATTCCTCACCTACATCTAATCTTAATATTATAGATTGCTCCTCAGTTTTGACCTTCATGTGNATGATGAAATCATGATAATNTACATTGACTTCACTTTTATGCCTGAGCTCATTGATGATGACTCAGCATATTGCATCATTAATCTAAGTAGTNAAATAGCTGTATCTCTAGCATGAGGTAGTTTGAAAAGGTCTACACTCATCAGAATGCACACATTAGAGGGGTCACATTATGTGAACTTTGGCCTCCTTTATGATAGGTTTATGGGTCTGCTTGCCTANAAGACAAGGCTTGCAGACACTAAGCTGGTAAATCTCACTCATTATTGATGTCCCTCTGATCATCCCCTTTTTCATCATTCTAAGGACAGACTCGATGGAGATATATCTGAGGTGACAATGCTAAGTCTNCACATCAGCCTTTGAGACTTTAGTGCAAGCAATCAGGGTTGAACTGGTGGGCTCTAAATCATCATCCTATAATGAATTGTTCTATGGTGCTGTTATGTAAGTGAGGTAGGCATGTTCTGAGGTAACAGTTTTGCACTTGACTATGTACAGGTTGCNCTCCCAGTATCCTTCACAGATGAGTATCCNATTTTAATTAAGGATTTTGCATTTGNCATTAATGAATTGGATGCGTGCATGTTACTGTGCGAGCTNGAGAACTGAGAGCAGATTTTCATAGAGATCAAGAATATGTAGGATATTCTGAAGNAGAATATGGCTCTAGCAATTATTTACNCACATCTCAGTGAGGATTTGTNNAACCCTTATNGCTACAATATATGAGTTGTTGTCAAGCCACACCTTGCATGGTGCCTCAAGCTCTTGGTAAGTACTGAACNAGTTCTGTTTGAGATACATNGATCAGGTTGCATCAAAATTAATGACCCAGTAGTTTGCTAAGTCGCCACATTTTGACAGCTCTTTTTAGATCATAAAGGTTNAGATAGGTTCNTCATCACCATCTCGAGCTAGCTTAGCCCTTTTATCACCTGCCCTTGACTTCTATCCTTTTCCCTCAGTAGCAAGCTTAGCTGCNTACTTCTGACATTCTTCTCTTGTGTGTTCNGTGAAGCGGCAGTGCTTATAGTAAGGTTTTGACTTTTTGTCTTTCAATTTTTTGAACTTACTACTATTTGCAAATGGTGCTGAAGGCTTCAATTCATTGAATTTGAAGCTGAAGGTTTGAGCTATAAATGCAGAGGTCTATGTCGACTCACAGTAGTGCTGTTCCTCCTGAAGCACTTGAGATGTTACTGTTTCAAGGCTAAAGGTTTCTGTTTGAGAAGTGAGGATGGTGCAAAAAGTGTNATAGGATGGAGAAAGTGAAAGAATAATGGTGATGGCCATGAGTTTATCCTTGAGCTTATGGCTAAGGGAGTGGAGCATATNNAAAACTCATCACATCGAGTTTATCTATAGTTCAAGAGGTGAGTTATTTGTTAATGTGCTATAAAACAGCTCACTGATAAGATATGCAACCTTTTATTCCCCTTTACCATTATAATGGGTATGTAGGAACTTCCAGGCCTTTCATGCCATCATGATATACATGATGATGTTGAGTGGCTCATCTTTTAAGGTAAGCATGATTTGAGCATTTGTTTTCCTATCCTTTGCTTGTCACTTAGCATACTGACTTAATTTTTAGTCAGGTACTACTATGTCCTTGTCTATCACATGCCAGAGCCCCCAGAGTTCTAGTACCTTCTAGGTACAGAACTTCTAGGATGGGAAGTTACTTTCATCATCTTCAAGAGGCATTATATTGTACAGGTGATTCAATGCCTGCCTTGATAAGTAATAACTGTCTGAGACCATCACCAATGACCCCNATACTATTTTTCATTTTGCTTAGCCCAACTATTAAAGACACTCACNGATGACCCTTACATTATTTTTTATTTTGCTCAGCCCAACTGTCTGAGACNATCACTGATGACCCCTATATTATTTTTCATTTTGCTCAGCCCAACTGTCAGAGACTATTACTGATGACCCCTATATTATTTTTCATTTTGCTCAGCCCAACTGTCAGAGACACTCACTGATGACCCTTATACTATTTTTCATTTTTCTCAGCCCAACTGTTAGAGACACTCATCAATAACCCCTACACAATTTTTTATTTTGCTCAGTCCAATCATCTGAGATACTCACTGATGGCCCTTACACTATTTTCTACTTTGCTCAGCCCAACCATTTGAGATGCTCACTGACAACTCATACATTAATTTTTATATCGCTCAGCTTACTCATATTAGATGATCGCCAATGACCCTTATAATATTTTTTATTCTACTGAGCTTAACTATCTTAGACTGTCTTGGCTAAAATGCTAGGCTCAACTATATAAAACCTCAGCAAAATGCTGGTTGGGCTCAAGTCTACTAGACTGTCTTAGTCGCTAAAAATGCAAGTTCAACAAGACTATCTTAGACAGTAATAAGTGACTGAATAGGCTCTCATAACATGTTCACACTGCCAACAATAATGCCATCAGCACCATCCCTTAGCTAGGCACCTACCACCATCACAGCCACTATCACTCAATGGCCAAGCAAAATAAAAAATAGCATAGGGGTCATCAGTGAGTGTCTCTGATGGTTGGGCTGAGCAAAATAAAAAATAGTATAGAGGTCATCAGTGAGTATTTCAGGTGGTCAGGCTAAGCAAAGTAAAAAATAGTGTAGAGGTCATTAGTGAGTATCTCAGATGGTTGAGCCGAGCAAAATAAAAAATAGTATAGGGGTCATCAGCGAGCATCTGAAATAGTTGTGTAATTATCTTAAATTTTTATTTATCAGTGAGAGTGACTGCCTTACTGGCCAACCTCAGTGATAAAACAGATGATTGGGCTTCTAATTGTCTTTCTTTTGACATATGGCACTTGAAAATTCACAACACACAGCCCATTCTCCAAGTTATNTATAATACTTATCAGCGAGGTTGCTTTTTCTAGTCGGCAAGAGAGATTGCTTTGCCGATGTTTGAGATTATATTGCCAGCTGATCTTAATGATAANACTACATGATTCAGCTTCCACTTACCTTTCTGGTGACATATGGCACTTGAAAATCCACAACCTGCAGCCCATTCTCTAACTTGTTTATGGTACTTATTAATGAGGTTGCTTTTTTTAGTCAGCAAGAGAGATTGCTTTGCCAGTGTATGAGAATGACTTGCTGGCTGACTTTAGTGATAGGACAGCATGATTTGGCTTCTAATTATCTTTCTGGTGACATATGGCATTTAAAAATCCATAACCTGCAGCCCATTCTTTAAGTTATTTATGGTATCTATCAGCAAGGCTACTTTTTCTAGTTGGTGAGAAAGATTGCTTTTATGGCTGACCTCGGTGATAGCACAGCATGATTTGGCTTCTAATTACATTTCTTGCGACATATAGCACTTGAAAATCCACAACATATAGCCCATTCTTCAAGTTGTTTATGGTACCTATCGGCAAGGTTGCTTTTTCTAGTTGGCAAGAAAGATTGCTTTGCTGGTGTATGAGATTGATTAGCTAGCTGACCTTAGTGATAAAACAGCATGATTTGGCTTCTAACTACCTTTCTGGTGATATATGGCACTTGAAAATCCACAACCCACAGCCCATTCTCCAAGTTATTTATAGTGCCTATCAGCGAGATTGCTTTTTTTTAATTGGCAAGAGAGATTGCTTTGCCGATGCATAAGATTATATTGCTAGCTGATCTCGGTGACAGGACCACATGGTTGAGCTTTCAATTATCTTTCTAGTGACATATGATAATCCACAATCCACAACTCATTCTCTAAGTTATTTATAGTATCTATCAGTGAGGTTACTTTTTTTTAGTTAATGAGAGAGATCTTTTTGCCAGTGCTTGAGATTACCTTATCAGCCAGTCTCAGTGATAGACTAGCATGATTTAGCTGCTAATTACCCTTCTGGTGACTTATAGCACTTAATAATTCATATTATATAGCCCATTCCCCAAGTTGTTTATAATTCTTATCAATAAGATTGCTTTCTCTAGTCCATCAGAAAGTTTGCTTTACTTATTCTTAAAATAAATTTAGTGGCCAGCAGGCTTGATTCTACAAATAGATTATCTTTTACTAGTTTAAGATTCTTATACATGTTTATTATCAGCATTTAGTTTGCACTCTTTACAGTCTATGAAGAATATTTTGCTAATGAGCTGTTGCAATCAATTTGTTTTACTATGGTTAATAATTTGCTTTTGGTTACATACAATGCTGCTATCTTTATTAAGAGTGGTACTTTATTATAATAGTGCATCATTCTTGGCTAGTGACCTTTAGTGAATGGTCAACAGTAGTGCATATCTTTCATCCTTGTTGAGAGTTTGTATACTTTAACTTATTTACAGTTATATTAAGCTATTTATTTATATCTCTCTTTATAGTTACTATATAGTAATGGATATTACTAATCTATTTATAAATACTAGCATGTATGAAGAATAATATCATTCAGAATGAGCATAGCTTGAGCAGTAAAAATCTTAATTTTGCTTAACAATGTTTAAATTAAATGGTTATTATATTATAACATTGTGCAGCTTTTATAAAGTGCAAGAATAATATTTAAATGTTTGATCATGCTATGCATGCAAAACCATATCTCCTATAATTCAAGAAGGCCAGCAATATAATCTCTCTCACTGATTAGAGAAAGCAACCTCACTGATAAGGATTATAAAAAACCTGAGGAATAGGCTATATAATATGAATTATCAAGTGCTGNAAGTCANCAGAAGNGTAATTGGCAGCNAAATCATGCTAGTCTGTCACTGAGACTGGCTGGCAAGGCAATCTCAAGCACTGGCAAAACAATCTCTCTCACTGACTAGAAAAAGTAACATTGTCGATAGATACTATAAACAACTTAGAGAATGGGTTGTGGCTTGTTGATTGTGATATGTCACTAGAAATATAATTGAAAGCCAAACCATGTGGTCTTGTTACTGAGATCGGCCAGCAATATAATCTCATACACTGGCAAAGCAATCTCTCTTGCCAACTAGAAAAAGCAACCTCACTGATAGATACCATAAACAACTTGGAGAATGAGCTGCGGGTTGTGGATTTTCAAGTGCCATATATCACCAAAAAGGTAATTAGAAGCCAAATCATGCTGTCCCATCACTGAGGTCAGCCAGCAAATCAATCTCATACACCGGCAAAGCAATCTCTCTCACCAACTGAAAAAAGCAACCTTGCTGATAGGTACCATAAACAACTTGAAGAATAGGCTGCAGCTTGTGGATTTTCAAGTGCCATATGTCACCAGAAAGGTAATTAGAAGCCAAATCAAGCTGTTCTGTCGTAGAGGTCGGCCAGTAAAGCAATCTCTCTCGCCGACTAGAAAAAGCAACCTCACTGATAGGTACCATAAATAACTTGGAGAATGGGCTGTGGGTTGTGGATTTTCAAGTGCCATATGTCACCTGAAAGATAAGTGGAAGCCAAATCATGTGGTCCTGTTGCCAAGATTGGCTGGCAACATAATCTCATACACTGGCAAAGCAATCTCTCTCGCTGACTAGAATAAGAACTTCGCGACAGGTATCATAAATGACTTGGAGAATGGGCTGTGTGTTGTGGATTTTTAAGTGCCATATGTCACAAGAAAGATAATTAGAAGCCCAATCATTTGTTTTATCACTGAGATCAGCCAGCAAGGCAGTCACTCTCACTGATAAATAAACATTTAAGGTAGTTACACAACTATTTCAGATGCTCGCCGATGACCCTATACTATTTTTTATTTTGCTTAGCCCAACCATCTGAGACACTCATCGATGATTCCCATGCTATTTTTTATTTTACTCAGCCCAACTGTCTGAGACCATCGCTGACAACCCCTATACTATTTTTCATTTTACTCGGCCTAACTGTCTGAGACACTCGCCGACGACCCCTATACTATTTTTCATTTTGCTCGGCCAACTGTCAAAGACACTTGCCGATGACCCCTATACTATTTTTCATTTTGCTCAGCCCAACTGTCAGAGACACTTGCCGATGACCCCTATACTATTTTTCATTTTGCTCGGCCCAACTGTCAGAGACACTCGCTGATGGCCCCCACACTACTTTTTACTTTGCTCGGCCCAACCATTTGAGATGCTCACCGACAACTCATACATTAGTTTTTATATTGCTCGGCCCACTCATATTAGATGATCACCAATGACCTTTATAATATTTTTTATTCTACTGGGCCCAACTATCTTAGACTATCTTAGCTGAAATGCTAGTTGGGCCCAAATCCGCTAGACCGTCTCAGTCGCTGAAAATGCAAGTTCGGCAAGACTATCTTAGATGGTAGTAAGTGACTGAATAGTGTGAGTCCTTAGCTCGATGCCCAATTTTGCTGCACCTGAAGCAGCGTCCTTTGTCCATATACTGCTTTTTGTCCTTTTCTGATAGAGTGTTGGTGGCCCGTACCTTCGCCTTTCCTTTTTACTCCTTTCGTTCTTTACCTCTGTCTACATCCATAGTGTCTGAGTTGCGTGCTTTGCTTCCCCTTAGTACCCAACTTCCTTTGTCCTTTTGGGAGGATTGGTGTCTTCCGAGGAAGGACTGTAGCTTGCGCCACTGGTTGTTGGCTGTGGCGGCATCCTTGTACCAGTCCTCGATTTTGGTAGATATTGGGTTTTTTCGGTAAACTTCTTTTATGATTGCCGGGTTTAGTGCCTCCATGAAATACTCGATGAGTGCGAGGCTTTCGGTTATTTCAGATTCTGACACCAGGTTTGCGAATTCGGCGATGAAGTCATCTGCCATTCATTTTTCTTGTCTGATCTGGGATAGTTTCATCCTAGCATTTGCTGCGATGTTAGTGTCAGCAAATTAAGCGATGAAAGCTTCCTCAAAGTCTTTCTAGGTCCCATAGTCATCTTTTTCCTCATACTTTTCTATCTTCAACTGCTTTCAGGTTTTGGCCATCCCTCCTTCCAGATATGATAAGGCGAAGAGAACTTTTCTCTGTTCATTTACAGTCCCAGCATTATTCAAAAATTCTTTTGATTTCACCCTAAAATAGACCTTACATTCCAGGATGAAGAGCCGAGAGCTTTCTCTTTACCCATTAAATGGGGAGGGAGTCTTGATCTTTAGTCCTGATTTGGTTGATGGTGCAGTTGTCATTCCTTGTACAGAAGGTGGAGGTGAAGGTGGAGGTGGGTTTGGTGGTAATGGGTTGGGAGCCTGCAGTTGGGTAGGCTGAGATGGGTTTATGTTAATGGGAGGAGGGGGCAGTGCAGGTGCAGGTAGTCCTTAGTTTAGTTGGGGAGGGGGAGTCAGGTTTACAACCTGAAGGTCATCGTGGAGTTCCTGGTGGATGCTTGTTTGTGGGGATAAGGCGGATGGACTGTTAGTCCTTGATGGCCCAGTTGACGTGTTTCTGCAGTTATTTATATGAAGAGCAGCCGAGGATACAATAGTTCCTCCCTAGATTTCTGTAGGTAGTGGTTCTCCTGTTTTGTTAAACAGTCAAGTGCAGTGCTGAGTGTGATAATGGATAGGGTAGGTGGGTTTCTCTTCATCCTTATGCGTATCCGGGTGTGTTCTTGTGATGTATGTTCTAAGCAATGAGCTGTATCTTGACCCTGCAGGGATCTGGACCCCCACATCCTTCAGTGGATATGACAGGCTTAACTCTCACTAGCCAGAGTTGGACTCAAATGGGTGTTTTCAGAGGTGAGCCAGCACCGGCCAGCGTGGCATGAGAATGGGTTTATTTCCTGCTGGCCAGTAGAACTTTCAATCCTATTTAAATCCATATCTTGAGAGAGGAGTATTAGTGCATTATAGTATTAGGCGGTATGGTAATCATTACATCTGGCTGGTCCATTTGCCAGCCAGTGAGGTAAAATAGAGAGGGTAGAGAAAAATCAGAGATGGCAAAATGTCATTTAAACAAGGGTCATATGAAATATGATCTTAAACTAGTGAGTGGGACATTATTATCAACTTAATTGAAGGAGAATATTAATGAGCATGTAAAGATCACAACAGGTTTGCCACACTTGTTGCCTTAAGAAGTTAGCTGCATAGGAGACATTATTGTCAGATGCATTGATAAAATACATGTAGCTGAAAAATGGTAAAAGTGCAGTAGCCTAGGGTCTGTATATACCACAAAATGTAAAAAGTGACCAAATACAATTCATTATAATTTGTCTGTTATCAGCCACTAGGTAAAGGTCAAAAAACATAATTATGAAAATCACTCATGGAAATTTTAATAAGCCCAATTGTTCTACTGAAATTGATACTGGCTAGTGCAGAGTTTAATAAAGATCAGGGGATGCCACATCTGTAGCAATACAAGATGCTGAAGAATTATCAGCCAGCTGGTCAGAAATAAGTATAAAACTGATAGGTCTGAAAAGGACTGTAAATAGTTCATACATCATAACAAAATCATGAGGAGCATGGGGTGTTTATGTAAATTAAGAGAAGATCACCACAAAGTAGAAAGAGAAGTTAAAAGAAATCAGCTGATGGGCACTGCATCGGGTATCAGATCATCTGCTCTAATAGTTTAGGCATATCGGCTGATGGGTTCACTTATTAAGATAAGATCATCTGAGGTCAGGAGCCACCAATATTGCTAAAATAAATTTATAAATTTATACATATCTCACTATATGAGAGTTTCCAACCCCATCAACTAATAAAAGATATAGCACTGGCCAGTGAGTTATAAACCTATTCTCATGCCATGCTGGCCAGTGCCAGCTCACCTCTAAAAATACCTATTTGGGTCCAACTCTAGCTAGTGGGAGTTAAGCCTGTCATACTCACTGAAAGGGCTGGGACCCCTAGTGGTAGGATGCTTTCGGACGAAATAGTGGCTGGTTCCTTTGGGATAGGAACATTTGCAGATATCTACACCGACAATGCTGCTATCTGCTGTTGCTCTGGTGCCCCTTAGTGCTTCTCTGAGGATTAGCTACTTTGGGCTTTTTGTTGCTTAGGTTTTTTAAGCCTTCAAGCGTAACTAGGTATGTCTATAGTCCCTGGTCTGGGTTCAATTTCAGGTTCATTTGTGAGAGCTTGATATAGTTGTCAAGATGCCCTGTGTCTGGTGGTGTGACTTGATAGTCATGCCAGTTCTGGTGCTGTTTTTGGTTGTTGTCTATGAGGATTCGATCTGACGCTTAGGCTAAGGCTAAGGTCAAGCTGAGGTGACATCAAAGGCAGGGGCTGGCACCCTGTATCCTATTGTGCACAAGTCTAGGCTAATACAGAGTATAGACCAAGTATATCAAGCTGAAGAAGAAAGAAGCTGCTGTGAAGACATAAGTAGCACCTACTGCGGTGCATGGACCATTGCTACATACTTGTACAGAGGCACAAGTGAGGGGAGAGATCAAGTAGATAAGGAGATCANAGCTGATTAGACTGCCTTGTTAGAAGTATAGGTAACTNTGTGTCTATTCATAGAAAGATAAGAAAACAAATTGTACAGGTACTGTTCATGACACACTGCACTCTATTCAATGACATGATACAGTTAGATCACTCACCTCCTTGATGAATTCTTCATCATCTTGTCCATCAAGTTAATCACAGTCCTCAGCATCCCTCTCAATGGCAGTGGCAGTGACATCTCCCTTGCCTATCATCACAACATGAATGCTGCTCGTAGCAGTGCAAGCATGATTGCTTATCTATCATCTNCAGATTGCTCCTATCTATTTCACNCATTATCCTTCAGCATGCTCATAACCTGAAGCACATACTCTATATATTCACTTACATATTCTCATGCCATCAATGATACCCATAGCTTGAATTGCCTCAACTCTATCACCCACANATCTTCAAGTCAGTTCATTACCTCTGGCATCAACAACTCAACATGCTCTGCTCCCCCTAGCAGCAACACATCCCCCACCTTCTTCAGCTCCTCACACCTCTCTCTCTTCTATGCTCACCTTCTTTCCCTTTTTTGCCACAGCCAATGTAGTCCTTCACCTCTGCCTCACTTAAGAATGGCTCATCTTACACAGTCATCTTCAGCAGCTGGTAGCTCATCCAGACTATGGACATAAACATCTGCTCTTCACTTGCATTCACTACATCAGTTAGCTCAAATGTTCATCTGCATAAGCCACTCANTAATCCTCAAACCTTATATAGGCTGCTCGATATCCATTGAGTTATGAACAGCTTCATTGACCAGAAGTATGACAGCTTGAACATCTTGAGTAGAAATTCACACATCTTTGTCATCACAAANAATATCTTCGCTCTCAAATTCTTCTTCATCTCCAACATCGCCACTACCTTATCTAGCTCTACATTGAATTCCTTCATCCCCTTCACCTTTGTGTCTCATAGTCATTGCACTTACATTGTAAAGTTCTTATCCATCATCTCTGCATATAAAAACAGCTGCTCATTCCTCAACAGAAATTGTGATATCTTATCCCTATCCTTCAATAGGATATCTGCATTCATNACGACAGTCTTTTACTTCTTNCCATCAACTATAGATGCATATAAGTTTGATGCAATAGACTTGTATAACATGATACAGCTTTAGCATAATAGACGTGTTCAGTGAGATACAGGTCTAGTGCGATAGACTTATATCTTCATGCATATAAATTGATCATCCACTCATTGATGTCATAGATGATCACCATTCAGTCCAACAGCATGTTNTTCTATGCAATATATTACACAAGTTGGTTCTTCTTCTTGTCCACCTCACCTTGTGTTATCTTGCTCCCTCCATCTTTTGTAGCAGCAGCAGCCTTCTCAAGACTCAATGGCAACTTCCTCACCCTCTTTCTTAACTTGCATCACTCACTTTAACAGTGCTACTCACCGGTGCTGCCCCCCAGCTATCAGCACCCTCCTCTCCTTTTTTCTTGCCTCAGTCTACTCAATTGCCAATGTCTTCTCTCACTCAGATTGGTCCACCTTTATTGTGTCCATGTTCACATGCTCTCACTTTATCAGNATTAGGATTGAGTTATCCCACTATTAGATCTCCTCCTGCAGACTCTTCAACATCTCTCACATTGCCTGCTTGTTGATCAGCCATGCATTCCACTGCCCATATACATTCTTTATCCCTGGCTCCTCCTCCAGCTTCATCTTCATAAATTCTAGAAATTCTTTCACTGCTACAGCCCAAGCCACTTGTCTCACTNTAGCACACTCTCCTCTATGTCCTCCATACCCTCCTCATCTGGCTTGAATGTCAGCAATGCAGGCACTTGCTCATCTACATTTATATCCTTCATCAATACAGTCCCATCTATCTCTATTAACCAAATCTACTCACCCCTTTCACCTTCTTCACGTGCTTCACCTTCTTCAGTGGCATATCAATTAATATTGATTTAATGAGGTTTAATTAGAAGGACAATGGATGTCATAGAAGCTGCTTGCAGTGCAGCAGAAAGAGATCAATGGTCTTTAAGTGATTTGATNATTTATGATCACCTTCTTTTCAAACACATGACACTCATTATCATATAATGCTTCAGCAAACTGCCTCACTCCTTCACTTCTCCAGTCTTACATCACACAGTTATTAGCCATGCATCTTTAAACTGTCTTAGACTCAGTTGCATATAAGTTCATCATGATAAACTTATATCTTGTTCAACTCAAGCTATGAGATACAAGTACCTCAATCGTGATCTGTTGTTGCTTAATGTCCATATGCACCAAGTTTATACATATTTATCACATGGGTCTTTTACTCGCACTCATTGATCTTAGCTCTTCATCACCACACTGTTCTTCTGATAAGTGCTTAATATTCTACACATTGTGTCAACCTNTCACTTATATCATGGCCTCTGCCAATTTCTACAAGGCATCCTTATTGCTGACTAAGCATCCTTCCCTTCACTCTCACACTTCATACCCTTATTTTATCCCAACCCACTAGTGTATAATCCATAGTGTTGCCATGCCTGAGCAATACTTTATATCACACTCATGCATACAGACATCTTTGGCCTCATAAAATATGTTCAATATTTCATTTTTATTTCATTATTTCATAGCCCAATGTTCCCTCACTCTGCTTATTATACTAATACAATTCACTATCTTATCTAAACCATATAAACACAGTTTTAACTATATCTATCTTCTATCAATGTCACTGCATCTGCTATTTCATCTTATAGAAATTATTTATAATGAGTATATTGACATCAGGATCAAATGATAACGTGTGGAGCTGCATGATGTCCTCTAATTGATTTTGTACTCCTTCTATTATTTATTTATTTATAGTGCAACCCTTCTATGACTATATACTGTTCAACTATGTCTGCTCAGTGTGCACTACTTAGTGCTCCTTCACATAGCTTTCCTTCTCTACTTCACAAATTAGTTATAGTCTTCTATTACAGCCTTTTATCCTCTAATAAAATCTTATATTGTGTTTGACCTCTTGTCAATATAAACTTATAAAATTTCATGATTTTACTTAGCAGCTCATATAATCTATCACAAAATAACTTTTATCAGTACTCACAATATTTTTTTCTATTGTGTTGTGTCTAATATACAATTATTGATGATATTTTATTAAGTGATCACTATTTTGACATAAAACCCCCTCAGCCTTCTTAGACTCAAGCATGATCACGGTAATACTCATTGACATAAGGAGTTGAGCACAAGATGAAAGAGCTGAATGAGAAGTTGACTTATCTTTGAATGATATCAAGCTCATCAATAGCCTCTTGCAATATTTGATATTTTATCAATTGGTCAAGACTTGAGGAGATAACACTGCTTACTGTAAACTCATCTAGTAGGAGCAAAAAAGGGTTGCACATTATCACATCTAGATGAATATTGATAAAACACTTAGTAGCAATGCAAAATTGCTTCTCAGAATGCAATGCCCATTATGTCACAATAATCTGCAAGAGGGGCAGTGTGTAAGCATAATATTTTGTCATGTTAAAAGCCAAGAAGTATGCTATAGGCTGGGCTGCTGATGACATGTGACATGCACTTGAAGATAGAGTATAATATCACCAATGAGAAATAGAACATTGCACATGAGACTTAGTAACTCATCAATTTTACCATTTGTAGACTGCATATTGAGGCAGATGTCAGGATCATATGCGAGAGTGAGCGAGTTATGAACTCTATCTGATATTGCAATGATCTACAAATTAGGATCAACAATGCTTTCAATATGCTACTAGTTGTTAACAAGTGGAAATATAAAATGCAATGCCAATAACTCCTTCATGACCATTAGCACATCATGATCCTCAGGTGCAGTTAAGCATAAGTATATCTCATAAGGGTTTGAAATAACAAACATGCCTTCTAGTGGATCAGTCATTTATTATACACTATTAGGATCTAGCTATCTATTGAACAATGATTGAATGATCAAAAATCATCTTCAACAAGTTCCT
>SGPL01000629.1:0-17796 GCA_004802705.1 Bondarzewia mesenterica
AATTTTCAGTACCTTCAGCTCAGCTGAAAGTAAAGGTTTCAGGCTCAATTTAGTTGCACATGTGACCAACCTGCCATATTTAATTTTGGACTTGCTGATTTTTTAGATTTCTACCAAATTTCAGACAAAACAACAGAACTTCTGAAAATTTAAGGCCCAGATTGAATTCAGAAGCTCTTCAGGGTGTCTTATTTTAAATAATGCCTCTTGTGTACTACTGACACTTATTAGTATCATAATTGTGTAAATAAAAAAGGCACGTGAACGGCATAGTTCGGCAGTGACAGCAGCTGTCGGGATCTGAATTCAGAGGCCAACATTTCTTCGGAAAATCCCGAAGTTGGACTCCAGGCAAAACCCCCCGAATTTGGAAGCAGACCTTAACACAGAACGACTGTCTTCTGTGTAGGTCGCTACGGAGACTAGGCTAGTGTGCTCTCCCGACTGCACACGAGCAAGGTCTCTTCCGACTGCGTCGGAGCTTCCTGAGTGATGGTTCCTGGGAGTTTTCTTATCTAAGCGCCGGAAAGGTTGATGTGAGACGAGCCGGAAAAAATTTTGCGCTGCCCGCTTTCTTCAAACTCCATCATGTCCACGCCATCGATCAAGAGCAAAAGCGATAATGAGGAGGTCTCCTCCCTCGACCAAGACGAGATCCAGCTGGTAATACCGCAGTTGGACAGCTGCCGGGACGGACCAAGCAGGCTATGAGATTGCTGACTGCGTTTGAGGCTTTATCGTTCAATCGGTAACGTCGGTTTCTAGTGGTGAACTGGAATGGCTGCGGGTATCCCTGTTCGCCTCTGCGGTCGTTCTGCTCGCGACAGCCATCTATCTGATTGGCATTGTCTGGGGGGACGTCGTGGAGGGGAGCAGGGATTGAGATTATACCGCTTGAACCTGATCAGCGCTCAGACCTGCGTAGGGAAGCCCCCAGTGTCACACTTACTTTTCACCCCCTCCACCGGAGGGGACTGCAGCGGAAGTACTGACTTTTTGTTCTTTTCTTGCCGTTGTTAGCAAAGTCTTGGATACAAGCAGGTTTGTGCATACGTAGGTGTGCGATTGATAATGACTCACCGGCGCTTCGTACATCCCATAGCAATTGCATCGTAGCTGGAATTTGATCGAAAGCTTTGCAGCAAGTTTTTGCGCTCTCAATTTCATTGGCGGCGTCAGGTATGTTTCTTTTTCACCGAGTCACCACAGTCGAAATTTGAGCTGAGTTATATACCAGATCTGCCATCTTCTTGGGACTGCTCGCTGGTGGACCAGCCGCGATTTGGTATATATCCGCCGTTTTCTGTCATCTCATTGCAGACTCGATATTTTTTCAAGGTCGTCGTATATCATCAGCATGATTTTCATGTTCATCACGGCAGGCGTTCTTGCTGAGATCTGCTCCGCTTTGCCCTTGAGCGGATCGATCTATATCTGGGCCGCTGAGAGTGCAGGACCAAAGTACGCCAGGTTTTTCGGGTTTATCGTCGCCTGGTGGTCGACTACCGCCTGGATGACGTTTACTGCTGGAAATTGCCAAGTTCGTGTTTTTATTGCGCGTTCTGGTGCCGTAAGTGGCTGATAAAGTCAAAAGACGACTGCCAATTACATCGTCTCGCAACTAGCTGTCTGGGAGATCGACTATCCAGGAGGTATCGGCAACGACAACGTGAAATGGCGTGCCCTCATCTGGGTCTTGTCGGAGGCCATGCTGGTCATTTCCATTGCGATCAATTACTTACCTCCTCGGTTGTACTCGGCAGTGTTCAAATTCTCCATCGGATTGATGATGGTCGACTTTTTCCTCTGTCTCATCTGGCTTCCGATTGCTACGCACAACACGTACGGGTTCCGTTCGGCCAAGGACGTGTTCACTATGACATGTATGTTGTTGCTTTGTTGACGTTTACTTGATCGTCGTGTTGATTTATTACATCGTAGACAATGGGACTGGCGCTCCTGCTGGATGGAACTGGATGTTGTCTTTGTAAGTTCGTGAGAACGTTTAATCATCGAACACATGTTGACCCAACGTCATAGCCTTTTCACTGTTGGGACTATGACTGGATTTGATGCGTCAGGACACATAGCAGAGGAGACGAAAAATGCCAGGTTCGTTGCTTTCCCCCAAGCTGGAATAAATATTACTCACGCAAAGCATCATACAGGGTCGTCGCAAGCCGCGGTATTTTGAGCAGCGTCATCGCCACAGGTGTTCTTGGTTTTGCGACCACGATCCTTTTCCTGTTCTGCACTCCGGATCTCGACACTGTGTTTTCGCTCAATGCTCCTCAGCCCTTCGTCCAGATATACGCGCTGGCCCTCGGCAAAGGACCCAGCATCTTCATGACGGTTATCGCCGTGCTAGGATTGATCATGGTGCGTCTCGTTGCTTTCGACCCGAATACCGAGAATCTCGACACTTAATCACCTCTCTATTAAGAATACGAGCATTGCGGTCGTGGCATCTTCGCGCCTCGTCTATGCGGTCGCCCGCGACGGCGTGCTGCCGCTCTCGCACTGGATCGGACGCGTGAATGAGAATGGACAGCCGCAGAACGCGGTCACGGTCATTTTCGTCTTCGCCGCGGCGCTGCTGTGCACCATCCTCCCCAGTCAGGTGGCNTTCACGTCCCTCGTCTCTGCTGGCGGTGTGCCCACCATCGCCGCCTACGGCCTTATCGGCCTGCTCCGCCTCACGATGACCCCGCACATGTTCAAGTCATCCCACTTTTACCTCGGTAGGTTCGCCATCCCGATGTACCTGGCCACGACGCTGTTCAATGGGCTCATATTTGCCGTGTGTTTCTGTTCCTCTCACATGATCGAGTCGGTTAAAATCTAATGTTGCCTGTCATCTATCTCTTTTTTGTTTCGTTGAAAATTCAGGTCATGATTTCGCCGTTCTACTTCCCCGTCGATGCTCAGTCCTTCAATTTTGCCTGCGTAATCTTCGGCGCCGTCACGGTCTTCGCACTCCTCTCATGGTGGTTCACGCCCGCGGAGAAGTGGCTACGTCAGGAGCAGATCGTGCAGGCCTTGCGTCTCGCCGATGATACCTTCGTGGACGAAGTCCGCGATTGATCTTTTTAATAGACACGACCCCAAAGGAAGAGAATGAACTGCCGACTTTTGAACATTTACGAAGAGGGTCACGAACGTCACGAACTTTAGAGTTTTGAGCTGGACGTCTCTTTTCTTGAAGGAATGTATATACCTTTCTCTTTTCTTGTTTGCACGACAGACATAGTCGACGGTTGTTGGTATTGGTTATTGGTTTTTCTTGTTGCACGCATGATTATTGTGATTATGTAGATGCTGTGTAGATGCTGTCTAAAATGGCTCTAGGCTCAGAAGGCCCTGGCATGCACCTTCCACGTCTTCGATCTAAAACGGAACGATCAGTGAGTGGTCAGATTCACCTGCACTGGGTTTGAAGGTGAGACAGCCGGACGAACCTCCTTGGGAGCCGCGACGCTGAGGACGGTGGGATCGGTCTCGCCGATCAGCACCTCATCCTAATAGAGAAAAAGAGTAAACAAAGAAAAGACGTCAGGAAATGTACCAGAGGACCGTGTGAGGGTAACAGAGACGGCTGACTTCGATGCGGATGCCGAGGCCGTGGAAGTGTTTCGGGAAGGCAGGGTCTGGGGGAACGTATACGCCTAGAATATGTGACAGCAGTGTCAAGATTTGGAATGGACGCAATGAGAAGGGGAGGGTTGTGGTGGCTTACCGGGTTCGATGGTGATGACCATGCCCTCCTTGAGTCTGATCGAGGGGCATATGAGAGAGAGAGAAAAAAATCCGTAAGAAAGAAGAAGCTGAGCGCGTTCGAGAAACGACTTACACGTCGCTCCGGTCGAACCCGCTGGACTCGTGCAAATCTAGTTTTTGAAATCCAAATTTGCATCGGGTAAAAGATACGCACAAGTTAGGATAATGCACGCGAGAGAGTGAGTGAGTGAGGTTGTGAACTGTCGCACGCACCGACGCCGATGGGATGGGAGAGATAATGTGGATACAGCACGCGTTCAAGGATGCCAGCGGAAGTGCCAAGGTGGAATCCGATCTGGGTGAGCTCGGTGCGAAGGAGTTCGACGGACTTGCGGTGGAGGTCGTTCATGGAGAACCCGTGCGTAGCGGCGCAGAGCGCGACGAGTGATTTTTGGGCGGAGAGGAGGGCGGCGTAGAGTTCGCGCTGTGCAGGTGTGAAGGTGCCGTTGACTGGGAAGGTGCGGGCTGTGAAATGTCAGGAGAGGGTGGTTTAATGAGTGAGTGATGGTAGGAGAAGGGAGAAGGGACGAACTGATGTCGGAGGCGTATCCGCTAGAGGGGGAGGGCTGGATAAGCTGGAGCTCGGGTGTGATGATAATGAAGATGGAAGAACAAGGCGTACTTGTATTCGCATGCTGCATCAATCAACACGAGCTCTCCATCCTGGAGGAGATGGTTGTTGCGCGTGTAGTGTATGATCAGCGCATTCGCTCTCCGCGACGCCAAATACAAAAAAAAAATTGAGTTTACGGGTTGATAGGTGTGATTTTGAATTTAGAGTTGGCTTACCCCGACGCGACCACGGGCACGTAGGCGGGACGTTGCGACCCACTTCGCGCACAGAGGTATTCGAAATGTGCTGCGAGCTCGGACTCCGATAGGCCTGGCTGGGCTAAACGCATGGTCTGCAAGATACGGTCAGCAAATGTGCGGACCGACGAGCCCTCGTGCGAGGTCAAAGTAGCTCATGACTATCTGGATGCCGAAGTCGTAAATATTCACCTTCGCATGCGCCCTCCCACTGATATCCGCGGCAGCCCTCATGACCGCCACCTCCGTCTTACTCTTTACACTCCTTAACTTCGCCACCAACGGCGCCAGCGGTCTCCGCTTACTCGCCGCCAGACTTTCCAAGACACTCTCGAACTCCACGCGCGGCACCGCATCAGCGGAGCCCGCGAGATACTTCAACAGGGACTTTGCCGATCCCCGCGACGCGCGCTCTCGACGCGCGGACGGCGGCAGGTCGACGTAGGTGGCGGGGGAGGTCGGGAGGAGGGCTTTGAGGTCGGTGGAGAAGCGATCGATCAAGCACGCGTCGTCCGCCCCGAAAAGGCGCGTCACATCCACGAAGGGCGTCCGTGCACCATCCCATTGCTCCTTTGCGGGGTCCTGGCCGCCGCTGTAGAGCGTCATGCTGTAGCCGCGCGGGCTGTGGTCTTTTCCTGTATTTTTTGATGGTCATACTTACGATGATAGCCCGTAGAAAGGGGAGAGTAGGACGTACGAAGGATGACGGCCGAGTCGGGCTCTTCGAAACCGGTCAAGTACCAAAAGTCGGACGCTTGTCGGAACTTGTAGCTTTGCAGGCAAGCGGTCAGGATCGGTGAATCCAGTCAAGCTCGCCATAGTAACTCACAATATCGCTGAATTCGATAAGTTCATACTTATGAACCTCTCTGAAGATATATTTGTTGAAAACTCACCACCGCTCATGTATTTCACCTGTCCGGAGACGGACACGACCAAACTGCCATCCGGCAAACTTTCCATCAGCTCCACCCGTCTCCTCTCATACTCTCTCGCCGGTATACCAGGCGTGGTCTCTTGAGGTTGCACTGGAATCATTCAACGTCCCATTCTGACCTCAGTCCTTTCCGTCCCGGCGCACACGAAAGGCGGAACGCTCACCGAGGTAGGGATGACTCTGAAATGTGGGCTGGCCAAACTTGGAGGGTTTTGGAACGGTGCTAAAATCCAGTTCGGTAGCGTAGGTCCTGCATGGGAAAGGGCGGGTGCACCGTGGAAGAGAGGAGGAAGAGAGCGCTCTTCGGGCGACCGAGGTGAGTGAGCGGACAGACATGGAGGTGGTCCCATTGTAGGGTTAGGTCCCCGTCTGCTAGGGTTGCGCTGTGTGACCAGCGTCGACGGGGGCGTGACCGCGTCTGGCATGGCAGGAAACCATCAGCAACTTCTCGCGAGTCGCGTCCACGGAATCCAACTTCAACAATCATCAAGTGAGTCATACTACTAGTACCGCTTCCTCCTCCCATGCACCGCCTCTCTTTGCCTCACTATCTCCGACAACCGGCCTTCTAAACAAGTCCTCATGGTGTACTACCGTACCTCCTCCACCGGCGCTAGATCAAAGGATCATAGCATACCTGGTCATATCGGAACATACTAGGGCAGTCTCCATGGATGTTCGTCAACGAAGGTTATTACGACTACGCGGACGGAAACAACGAAAATGTGGTTTATGCGCTCCGTTCGAGCTGTGCGCGCAATCGCTTACGGGCGCATGTCCCAACGTCCTGTTTTATTGTAAGAATAAGGGGAACGTCGGCGCGAGCATACCTAGCTTTCGAGTGACCGACGGGATCTGCAGTACATGTCTTCTGCCTTCATCTCTTTATGTTCGATTGGTGCTAGGGCTTGTGCTGTGGATTCTGCATGGTGTGTTGGCGAGTCGGCTTGTGCGAGAACACGCGTAAAGAACTGGTTGAAAAGTACAGACGTTACATAGATGCTGAGTTAAAAACCAAGGAAGGCAGTGAGTTCACTCTACAGTATGTACCTCGATAGCTCTCAAGTACTGAAACACACGTGGACATCCCCCTCGTAGGGCTCGAAAATACGTCAATGTCCATTTCCCTGTCTGCGGATCTTAATATTGCGCAGTTCTAACATGTATGCATCCCATGAATTCCGAACAGCGTCTATGCCTCCCTCATCGCGCATCCCAACGCGTTCAAGTCCCTGCGTTATGAACACAATGAAGCACCTGGAGCGCGAGATCTTCGACACCCTCAGACGGAGACACAATACGAATTCGCAATCCCAGTATGCTTCCCTTCCTTCGTTTCAATGTGTCTTTTTCCTTTCTAGATAGACGTGCGAAGGCAGAAACGGGACAAAAGGGGTTCCAAGTTCAGTCAGAGGTATGCGGGTCGTATTTGATACACTAGGCTCCACCTCAACAGGCTGGTCGTGCTTGGAGGAACGACAACTACCGTGACTACTTGGACGGCCGCAACGACCCCGGCGAGACCCCGTTTCTGTCTCCCTCGTCTTTTGCGCACCGTTGACCGATGGCGGGCATGGATGCATATTCCGATGCCCTTCTCTATCATGAAAATGATGTCCATATAGGCGAGAGCATCTCTAGCTGGACAGTCAACGACGGAACTTGCGGTGCGTGTGTTTGTTTTTGTCCGTCCGTACAACTCATTAATATTATTATCCCGTCTGGTCTCAGGGCTGGATCAAACAGGGTATAAACACGGACACTTCCCTGCGCAGCTGTCGCCTCACATCCGCCGTAAATACGTGACACACGGCGCGTCACCGCGTTGCGCTCAGGCGATGATTTTCATGTTAACAAATTTCAATACACCTCATGTTCGCATTCATCCACAGTAATCAACGATTCAACACAGAGTCATATATAACACAGATATTCAGACAAGCAAACAGACAGACACCACGGCTCGACCCATCCCCTTTGCCCCCGCCCCTCCCTGTCTGTCTTCCATCGTCGATCGTCCGCGGTACGTTTCTTGTTTCTTTTTTTTCTTTTTTTCTTTAAAGTGAGGAAGATGGAAGTGGCTCAGACCCCCACGGCCAGTGCTTGAGTAGGGGTACTGTCGGGATCGCGCCGAAACGCCCTACCGACTAGAAACCTCACCCCCTGGGTATACGGGATTCCGGCCATGTGCGTTTCGTGCGAAGGCGGCGCCGGCGCACGCATCGAAGTTGACTCGTCGGGCGCGTGTGTCGGTGTTGGCGAAGTCTTGAAGAGGTCTTGCGCCTCAGCTCTAGCCCACCCAAGCTACAAGGCAGTGGGAGTACCGAACTGATTGGGAGAATCAGACGGTGTAGGTGTCCTTTTTATACCCCTCAGGCAGGGGATAAATATGGTGCTATATTTAGAGACTGAAAGGGACAAGTGTCAGACCGAGACGAATCCGTCGATCCTATGCACGAATGCGGATTGATAACTTGGAACTGATTCTCCCTGATTCTGCAAGTGTTAAACGTTAAACGACGTTCTGGGACCTGTTTTCCAAATCTAGAATTACTGACTTGCCACAACGCCTCTTTCCTTCAACGTTCGGCACGCGGCAATTGTGGAAAGAATATTCCGCAGTAGTCAAGATATCTGTGTTCAGGATAAAGCTTTTTTTAAAGCCTGCTGAGCTTCACAGAACCGTTAGATCTCGCCTGTTCACATCGCATGATGATGTGAGTCACGACAATATGAATGGTTTTCACGTAAAGTACAGAGGATTGGAAGAGCCTAACTGGCATTCTGTAACTGACATGTAAGTACATGCGAGAAAGAACATAACCAGAATGTAGTATGTCAACTTTACACGCTTGACTTGGCCATTGCGCAGACGAATGGCACACCGGCCTCACGTCGTTGATATCGGGGTTCTTTGAAAGTCAACGACAGAATGGAACCCCGGTAACAGAACGCATACGCTACAATGTCGACCTTTCCAACGCAGCAAGGTCGGCACAAGTGAAGATCCTGTACATGATACTTACGCAATCGGCAATGTGCTGCTTGTCGCTACTATGATGATAGCCCCAATCACATCTACGTTTCCATGTCTCAACGTAAGCCTAGATCATCATATGGATCAGTTCAATTATAGTGTCAACAATGTAATACAATATTTGAAGAAACACCAATCACAAGTTCTTTATGGCATACTGATTTGAGCCATAAAGATCTTTTAACTGCAGCTATTGTGAAATTATTACTTGATCACAAAGATGAAAGATCATGTGTATCTTGTATTAATAATTTTCAAAGAACAACTGTACTCAAACATCTACCTATCACCTTTTACTTAGAAATCAATCAAATAGCTGGAGACTTTGATCTCAACATAATGATTGACACAACTATATATCAATTAAGAGGCATTATTTACTGGGGATCCAATCACTTTACTGCAAGGATAATTTCTAAAGATTACAATGTATGGCAATATAATGGTACATTTATAGATGAAGAATGCATATTTGAAAATACATATTCAGAGATTATACAAACTGAATTGCACTCCTTAAATGGAAGATCAGCTTCAATATTAATTTGATCAAGACTTTAATGAAGTTTTAACATAAAATTAAAAAGATGTGGGAATCTTTCATGCCATGCAATGCAGCGGCCCTCTCCTAATAAGTTCAGCAGATGTGCAGTGACACACCTTAGAAATGATGTGTGATGAGCGATCATCCGACAGCGTGATTAGATCAGTGGTCTAGCATTGGCGAAGGCATCGCTAAAAAGATTGCGCGCATTGATTAGCCTGGTGTAAACTAAGGTCTAAACTCGATGCAAAGTTGAACGCAGACTCCTACCCAGTCCCTATTTTGAGTATAGAGTAATTGCTAGGGCAGTAGCAATGTTTTTTGTCAGGAAAAAATAAATCATGTGATTTCTGAAAAAAACATACCCTAATTATGATTCTCTAAAAGGGAATCATTACTTATAGATGATAAAAGGACCATTTTGACCCCTCCCAGAATGAATGAGCCTAGTCGACTACAATCATCATTAGAGTCACGACTAGTGTCATTAGAAATTAGTAAGAAACTGACGACTACTGTATCATTCCGACCAATTCATTTGTCATACGTCACAAGGGTGCCAGCGGAAGGACTCCTGATAATAGGGAGTGAGGTCGGGTCGGCGTCCACCAGTAAAAGGCTCCCCGGCCCCGGACAAGTCGGGTAGTGCCCGGTTGTGATCCACCAGCAAGACGCCGGTCCAAGGCCTGAGGTAGGGTTTTTTGTCCATCAGTCACCTCCCCTGTATGGGAGGTCAGGTCTGTCCACCATCTGCATTTCAAACTCTATGTTCGTGCCAATACCATACACGTCCATCGATTGTCTACTTAGTGAGCCACTGTGAATGTGCCCTATGGCATCTTGTGGCAAGCAAGTATGCATTTTGTCTTCTCATCTTTGTCCTGTTAATATACAGGTAAGTCTGCCACTCAGTTTTTTTTCATCAAAATCCCCCCTCTTTCACTCAATGTCTCTTCCTATTGACTTCCATTTGAAATCTATTACGGTTACAGATAGCTCGAATTTATATCATGTGACTACTGATCATGACATGTCATCTTGGATTAGATGCAACAAGCGATACAAGAACTGGTTACATGCTGTTGCACAAGGAGCAGTTGGTTTTGGCAGTTGAGGCTATAGAGCAGTCTAAGATGTCAGTCAATGATGAAGATA
The DNA here is from genome assembly GCA_004802705.1 of Bondarzewia mesenterica. NCBI lineage: Eukaryota > Fungi > Basidiomycota > Agaricomycetes > Russulales > Bondarzewiaceae > Bondarzewia > Bondarzewia mesenterica. The sequence goes on from SGPL01000629.1 coordinate 10,261, forward strand.
ATGGCTTGGAGTAGCAGACTGGGTAAATAGATATAAAAATACATTATCTATGAATTTTTGCGCATTTTTTGGATTTTTTCTGAAATTTTTAGAGGTTAGGTAATTTACCCACCAGTTCCGCCAAAAAAGTTGAGATTGGGTCACCTCATGATAGGGAATTTCCTTATTTGGGTAGCATTTTTGTTCACCAGCTCAGAGCCAGAAGGCCGAAAAATCTGACCTGACCTCACCCCCTATTATCAGGGGTCCTAATGCAGTGCAGCTGATGTCACAAAACTTTGACTGGGAATGAAATTATCCCTTTGTCACAGTCATACCCTACTCCAAATGAATGAATGAACTTGAAACCTGTCACACGGGTCATTTCAAGAATGAATTAGTCAGAATGGTACAGTATGCTCACTTCATTTTCTCTGTAGAGTTTCTTCACCAGTCAACCGGTAAGCATATTTACCGATAAGTTTTCTAGTCTTTGGATTCTAGTCGAACAATTTTATTTTGTAGTATTGTAACTCTGCATAGTCAAGCTTCTCTAGTCTTCATATTATAGTCAACCTATATCGGATCGCTCTCTACCACCTACTCAAAACCCTCATCATCCCGACGCACCCATGGAAGCTCTCAGCTCTCGCAGGTGCTGAAAGTTAGAAGAGTACGAAGGAGAGTGAAAACAAGAAAATTGAAAGTAAGTCTATACATTTTGTCTGCATATCAACAACATTAGACAAGCATCATACATGGCCCCAGCTCACTGTTTCGACACAGTGGGCATTCATTTACCCCCAGCACATCTCCAGCCCCATCGTTTTAATCTGACTTGGTTCGCGCTCATCCACCCCATCATCAGCCTCATTGTTTTGGCACAATGGGGCTTTGCACTCACCCAGCACATTCTCAGCCCCATTGTTTCGAGACGGCGGGGCTCACCCTCATCTAGCATGTCATCAGCCCCATCATTTCAATATGATGTGGGTTCATGCACACCCATCTCATCCTCAGCCTTATCATTTTAGCACAATGGGGCTTCGTGCTCATGCAGCATGTTCCTAGCCCTGTTGTTTCGATCCTGTTGCTTACAGTGCACTAATACTGTGACAGCGAAGCCACTGGTGGACAAGATGTATGAGAAGCATAAGGCAGTGGCACTAGAGCTCGGTAAGTGTGTATGGCTCCTGCTCTGAGTGCCATAGAAGGAACTGATGTTGTGCGAGGAAAAATGTATCCCTGAGGCCCACTAGCAGGGAGATGACCACCGCATAGTTCAGATCGTGGACCAGCTCACGGGAATGTTTAGCAGTCCCTCGAAAATGCTGCATGTACAGAGTGGAGGCCTCATCGGGCTTACGGGGATGGCGATCGCACTTGGAGTGTACATCATATCATACATGGAATGGTTTTTTGAGAACCAGCTCACCTGCTTGGTGAGCTTGATAATAGTGTGTACTACTTTTCCACCAAGTGCCTGCACAATATCGTTAAGGTATCCAAGGCCGAGTTCTGGTGTACTTCACTCTCATCTTTGACACACTGAGTAAAGTGAGTTTTGCAGTTGTGCTTCCACCCATAGCCATACAACTGAAACACCAGCACTGCAGCATCCACCATGATCATGATGCAGAGCATGCCCTTTGAGCAGTGGCTGTTTCGTGGCCACCTCGATTTTCCACCAGGTCCAAGAGACATCTTTGAGCTCCCTGCTGGTCAGATTGTAACTACAGAGATTGGATGCAATAAGGGTGTGTGGACGCGCCTACTGATTTCTGCTTTGGGTTCTTTAGAGGGTGCATGTTTTCTCTTTTTCACCTATGGCTCAAGCTTATTGCTACATTTATAGCATTGAGGGTGTGAAGCTACTCATATGGAGGTACAAGTTGATGCGCGAGGTGCTCAATGGATGCCCATCTTTGAGGGCGAGTACGCACAGCTGCATCCCACATTTACACCCGGGAGCAAGACAGCATTGCTCAAGTGCATCTCCCGATCAGCATGCCCGATGTGGTATATTTAGAGGAGGACGATTGTGTGATCGAGGCTTACATGTGGCCCTTTGGTGAGTGCCTGCCCATCTCTTTATGAATCACTGTTGAATCGAATTATAGAGTGCCTCTTTCAACCTCCTTGCTAGTTATCAATGCATCTCGCACCCTACGCACCCTCCATCAGATGCAAAAGATCAGTGCCTCAACTGTCCAGCCTCACCTAGTTTACGAATGCAGGTGTCCCTAGCAAATCTCTTATCACTCCTACTCCAGTTTCGGTTCAGATGATGAGTGGTATGCAAGGCATTATTCAGCCGATTGCCATCCCCGTGTTCAAGGGCCTGACTGTCAGGAGTCGAAATGCACTACCTACGCCCAGGGGCAAGGCCATTGAGAAGATCAAGAGACCATCTGATGAAGCTGAGTTAGGCAAAGAGGATGAGAAGTCTATCACTATCATCGACAATGGCACTCCGCATACCTATTTGCCTCATTAATGTTAGCTGCTGTACCTACCCCCAGCATTACTGTGAGTGGGTACTGGACACCCGCCCGACCATGTGCTCTATAGCTAGGTATATCAAGAGACACATCTCCTTCCCCCTCACTCGAAGCCATTGTATTTAATTGAGCCCACTCAAGGTGGATACAGTGTGCATATGAGCACTCCTTAGCATGGCCTCTGCAATCTCCTCATTTCATTTTCTCTCATACTCCTTTTCAACTTGACTAGATTCATCTGAACTCAGTCTTAAGTCTCGCATCCTATCATGTCCTAAGCCCATGTCTCTTTTCTCCTTCACTCTCTTCACCTAGTCCCTGTCCTGTTGCCATCTTCTGTCTGCCAGCAAATATCTTCAGCAACTCGCCCAGCCAATAATGGACTGCTCTATAAAGAATATTATACCCTATGCTAGGACCTACAATCCCCCTCATTATGTCAACCATTCTCGAATGATAGAATCTGAGAGACTACCGTCCATTCTCACCATGGCCATACCTAACAGATGTCCACCAGCAGCAAAGATGCTAGGGGGTGCTGATGAAGAACTAGAGGCACCTGCTGCAGCTTACCTAAAGCACTGTGGCCGCAGGCTTTTCACTTTATTGCATGCCACTTGCGAGTCGATTTGGAGGCAAAACTATTGGAGGATCGAGAAGGCTAGACGGATGAAGATTAATGACATGCTCGCTACCCTATGTGAGCTCATTCAAGCTGGTATCAGACAAGGAGATGTAGCTGAGGATGATGACAATGATAAGGATGAGTATTTGGAGGAGAAGAAGAAGCAGAGAGAGAAAAAGCAGGATGAGAAGGAGAAGGAGTTCAAGTTGGAGGTGCTGGAGAAGACCATTGTATATGTCAAGGAGCTTAAGGAAAAGGTCAGGCTTCTCGAGGAGACACCTTGCGTTAAGTGCACCACATGGGCAGATAACTTTTCACAATGCTAACTGAGTCAGAAGAGGAAGCACATCGAGGAGGACAAGGATAAAGATGAGTCTGTCCAAGACATCGAGATCAATCTGTCTTCGCATTCACTCACCGGTCGTGGTGAGGATCATCAGTATAAGAAGGGAGTTAAACCGCTGAGGGGATCAAAATACATGGTGGTGGAGATGTGCTGAGGGTCAGCATCCTGATGAATCCAGTAAGGGCAGGAGGTTTAAGAGCAGCCCACTCATCAGTGGGCTGAGGCTGTCAGTAAAGATGAAAGTTCGAATGCATGTGATGAAGAGAATGTGAAGGAAGGTGGATATCTGATAAGAGGGATAAGGTAAGACCAAATAAGGATATGAAGGTCTTTATTGGACAAATTATAGATAGATTTATATAAATATAGCAAATTTACATAGATTTTTGTCAATTTAAAAAGACAGTGCTGTAATTAGCATTTGATTTGTGGTAGATTTCAGCTCTATTTATCTCTATTTATCTATCCCTTTTTAACTAGATCTAGAAACTAGAAATTATTAGATTTAAGAATATCTAGTAGAATGTATAAGATTCTATGGGATAGTTATGCTATATCTAATTATATAGTGATAAATTTAGCCAGACAGTATTATATTTATGTATATTTTGCTAGATGTAAGAAGATCTTGCTATATTTATAAAGATTGTTACTATCAGAGGTAATTTTATCTAATGCAGACTATTAAAGAAGAAGGATGCTGTATAAGTTGAGATTTACTTTAATATAAATTTATTAAAGGGTCTGATTGAATTTTAAAATAAAGTTAAAAAGAGGTGGAAATCGTTCATGTCGTGCAATGCAGCAGCCCTCTCCTAACAAGTCCAGCCAACTTCACCTCTTAACTCTCTATAGGGACTGGCAGTAAACATCAGCGCTTAATTCTCGGCAAGCACTATGCGCACTCAACGCGTTATGTAAACTTCTTGCGGCGGGACAGTAGATACAAATTTTCACCTCATATATCACAACACTCATTATGTCAGATGAAAAATTCCACTCTGTAATTCAGGCTTTAGACAATGTTCATCTGACTATTGCACAATTTCTCGCTGCCTTAATAGATAGTCCTAAAAACCAAGTCAAACAAGATGCTATCTGGGATGTTGGAAAAAGATACACCAGATCATGTTTGATTATCCTGAGAGGGTGATTATTTGAGCAATAAAATAGAGTTGTCTAGTGGGGGTGGAGGTTCAGGGTCTTTTCACAGAAGATAAAATCGACAGAGGGATAGTGGCAGAAGTGGCAAGGACTGGCAAGGATAGGAATTGAGGGGGAAAGCAGGTATCAGAGATGGCTGATGTCCTAATATTCCTGTCGGAACCCACCCCATTGATCCACGCAATGAGCTTCGTCCACTACCAACTTGACAAGTCTCGAGATGAGAGGCTTCTTCTTCAGCATTTCTTCAAAGCCCTTGAGATCGGACATGAGGATTTCTGGATTGGCAATGACAACTCTGTATTTACACATTGTAATATCCTTATGATATATAAAGAGATAAGTGATAAATTTTCACATGAGAGGAAGAATGACAGAGTCACCTTCAAATTATCTTCAGTAGCATTATTACCGGTGAGAGCTATAGCTCGTATCCCCTTGCTATTAAGAAACTGTACATTTTAATCACCCAAGAGGTTAAGGGCAGTCACAATAATTAAGATGGCTTCAGAGTTAAAGAGAAGAGGAAGCCAGAATGTCAGGGTCTTTCTGTCACCAGTAGCCACGATGGATATTATGTCGGTCTTTCTTAAAATGAGTGCTGCACCGATCTCAAGTTGCCAGAGACATGATGATTGACCCAGCTGCTTCTTGGCAGTTGTCAGATCTCACTGAGGGACAGAATACCATTCCGTGAGAAGGACACTGCTGAGAAGCTGGCAGAGGCATGCCAGTACTAGGCACATCAAACACGTCAAAAAATGCAGTCAATAGATGCATTGAGTGCGCATGGCGCTTGTCGAGAATTAAGTGCCAACATTTACCGCTAGTCCCTATGGAGAGTTGAGAGGTGAAGTTGGCTGGATTAGGGTATGTTTTTTTCAGAGATCACATGATTTATTTTTTCCTGACAAAAAACATTGCTATTGCCCTAGCAATTACTCTCTACTTGAAATAGGGACTGGGTAGGAGTCTGGGTTGAATGCACCCTTGGAATGATGCCAAATACTGATAAACTACATACATAGATGCAAACAATTTATATATAGATATAAATAAACCTCTGCCAGCTATATTGATGTAGCACGCAATGCTGGCTGAGGCACACACAGAGGAACAAGTGTACTTTCTCAAAAGTCTGCCAAATGCCAATGCTGTTCTGTGCAACATCTACATTGCTGCTGTCTTGCTGACACCTGCTAGCATGTGCTACATTTGTAGGTGTCTTGCTGAAACTATGTCGGTTGTTATCATTGTAAAATAGTACATCAGTATTATACCTCTAATCGGGCAACTCACCAGTAGTACTCACTACTCAAGCACGTGACCTTAGTCTGTACTCTATACTCCTGCTGCTCATTCTGCCCCTTATTCTGTACTCAGGCAGCATTATGTTTGTACTCTGGTCTGGTGCTAGTTCTCGAGATGAGGTTTATTTAATTAAATACTAAACTTGGTGGCACCCTATTACCCCTGAGAATGTCATGAAATTAAAAATTTTAGGTTATATGGTGCTCGCCACTCATGACTACTTTTGTACAGTGGCCAATCTGGTCTGAAGAAAAATAAATCTATATATATGCAATAAAAATGACAGATAGTTAGAGCTCAGCACTCAATGCAGAGTTGAATAAAAGCAAGTTACTATTGCAACATCCCACCTCGCCAACATTACTCATTGACCAGTAGATTTTTGTGTAGGATAGAGATGGGGTAATCACGTGATATATACTATATTAGGAAGTTATTACATAATATAGTCAAATTAAATTATATATCTCTGTCAATTTTGAGCTACAGAAAAATTGGTCTTACAAAAAGTTTTTACTCATCAAAAGGAGCATTTCTGTTGAAGGAATAAAAAAATCAGGTGAAATCTCAGTGAGGTATATCAGTTGTACAAAAGTAGCGATAACTAAGTGGTGAGCACCATAGTGTTCAAGGGGACTAGCAGGCTCCTGTGATTATGTCACAGCATATTACAGAGTTGAGAACAGATAATTTAGATGTTTTTGTTAAGATTACAAGCTGATGCCGGAGTAGCACGTCGGCTGTAATGTTTTCCACATTGTATGTTTTCTCCTTGATGTTTGATCCAGATGCCACAGCGTGATGTCCATTCCATTCTTACTTACCTTTCTGTTTGGGCTATGGCTGACTAGTTCACTCGTTCTCTACACTGTATAGTTCTAGGATTTACAGTTAGCTTCTGGTTGAATCTTATTTACAGTGTATATAAAGCTTGCATACTGAGTTTTTATCACCTCAGACTCTTGTTCACGTGAGGTGTGCACGAGACTGAGGTGAGCTATCTTTATCTTACTTAACTACTACTTAGTTTGTTTACAAGGTTTCTTTACCTAGACATTGTATCTTTGCTAGATAACTTATAGACTCTTGTTCACGTGACATCAGGGAAAATACAACTTGTAAATAACATGTAATAATGATTTATAACAGCTAATTCTAAAACTTCCTGTTATTAGTTATCCCCCCTTGATAACCGATGTGTTATTACTTGATAATCCATTGCCAACAAAGCATGGTTTTAATATTTAATGCAACATTAAAATTAATTCCGACTTTTTTTTCTTTTTTCATTTTGCCATCTGCCAGGTTTGAACCCAAGGCCCTTTGCCTTGCACTTTTCCGGCAGACCTTACTTACTCTTTTAACCACTACACCATTCTATCTTATAATTTATACCTCAATATATTTCTTTATAGAGCTCAAACTGACTTATACTTTTTTTTATATCTGCTTGCTATCAATGGCTACTGTCATTTCTCATGCATTAACCCTATGCATATTATACATCATCAGAAAGCTATTAATGAGAAGAGTTCAGATTTGATATTTTTAATTAAAAACTGCTTTGACTTAACCAATAAATGCAAAAACTTCATCAAATGCTGTGTGTA
>SGPL01000063.1:0-14722 GCA_004802705.1 Bondarzewia mesenterica
AAAATCTCTTATTTTGCCATTGCTTGTATACTTTAGATAGCTCGTTCATATCAGACTGACAAAATTATACTATTGTCAATGTTACTTTTGCGTGCAAAATGAGAAGCACTTGAGATTAAATTAGTACATAGCTTGTCCAAATTATGAATCTTAGAGACGAAGAATAAAGATATTATTTGCTATGGACTGAGGACAGATTAGAACTATTCTTGGCTCAATGGGTCCCACTGAAAAGCCGGGGGTAACTTAGAATGATCTCAGAACAATGAGTACTGAAAATGTCTATATGAGAACAAATAAGTACTAATAAGTTCTCAATTAGGAGGGGAGTAATTCCCTGATGCAGTGGATAATACTGATCTGCACTAGTGCGTCTCGTTCATTTTTCTTTCTTTTTATACCTGACGTTGCATTGGAATGGTATGTGGTGTTAAATCCAAATCGTCAGCACTGAAAAACACTATATGGAAGTTTCGCCCGAGGGCATGTTCGAGCGCATGGTGCTGAACAGAAAGGGCAGCTATTGCTTTGGGCGCAGTGGACTGTTTTTCAACATGATACGCGGCCTAGGATACCAGTTTGTTCTGTATAGATTCCTACGTCTACGATGTCGTGACTCATGTTCCAATATATATTGTAGAACCTATGCAGCTGCTGCGTGCGTGTTCGCACCTGGGCCCGATCCCTCCGTGACATACAGCCCTCTTTCCCACCTCGTCTTGTTCGTTCAACCCTATCCGCACTCCAATGAAACCTACATCGTAGATCTAGGCTTCGGTGGGTCCGGACCTCTGAGACCCATCCTCTTTAGCGACGGTGAGGAGCACCCGGAAGATGTGGTTTGGGGCAGTCTGCCTCCAGAAAGGCACAGAATTGTCAGGGCAGCGTACCCCTCTAGCAGCATTGGTATGGAGTATACTTCTCCGGTGGACACCAACGAAAGACTTTGCTGATCCTGATTTCTAAACGCATGCAGAGACGAGCGAAGGCTCTGGAATAGCCCCGTTGCGGGACTGGCACATGCAGGTCACACACACTCCGCTCTCTGCTGTTCGAGCCGAGTGGACCACGCTTTACACGTTCTCCGAAGCTGAGTTCTTCCAAACTGACATTAACGCCGCTTCGTTCGAGGTGTCCGCGAGGCCCAGTATCTTTCAGGCCAACGTCATCTGCATGCGCGAATTTGAAGTGAACCTAGAGGACATCCGCTCGCAGTCGGTTTACGATCCGGAACGCGATAAGGAGGAACTAAAAGTCTTCGAGAGCGAGAGTGCCAAGGGTACGAGGTGGGTGGGCAAGTGGACCCTTGGGGATCGCGGGACGACCGTGACTAGGAAGATTGGTGCGAAGACATTCGATGCGAAGGTGTTGCGGAATGAGGCTGAGAGAGTGAGAGTGTTGAGAGATGTGTTCCGGATCGAGTTGCACGAGTGAGATGAAAAATGGATCCAAGGAAGAGAAGTGGCATTGAAAAGGACTTCCAGTGAACAATGAAGGAGAAAGAATTAGGACAACGAGGTATATATAATCCCGGTTGGTATAAAGCTGACTGTGACATTGAGCGGTGTTAATCGAGGAGAACGTGAGCAGGATTCGAAATCAGTGGGGTCTGAGCTCGGAATTTTGAAAAAGGCCCTCGCTGAAGCGCAACGCCCAATGCTTATTTATAGGCACGAGAAGGGTATCAACAAGTTAAACCTGGTGTGCACCACAAAGGTTCCGTTTCATCAGTTCATCAGTCGCCGTCATCGTCCGTTTCAGCCTCGTCCTCGTCCTCATCGGCATTGCTGCCGCCTTCCTCGCTCCCCTCTTCGTCACTAGTTTCATAGTCAGTCATCCCAGAATCACGAGTCGCCTCGTACACCTTGCGTTCGGACTCCGTCAAGATGTCCAGAAACACTGCTTGAAAGTCCGCACAGAACTGAATGAGGGTGGCCATTTGTGGGGTTACAGAGCGCTGGGTGAGCGCCTTCATGATCTTGTGAAATCCGAGCGCGCGCAGCGTCGTCTCAGAGAGCGGATCGAGGTCGACTAGTTCGATACTCTCGGACTTTGCCCCGTCTGACACAGCAATACTCTTCGATCGCAGCACACGCGCTATCACACGAAATGATTGCTCGTAGTTTGACCAAAGGTTCTTGGAATTCTGTTTATGCATACATCCTGAATGAGCTGATGATAACATCAGGGCTTTAGACGTACACTATTCTCCGGCGAGAAGTCTTCGGAGCGAAGCTGAGGTAGTAAAACGAATTTTGCCGAATCAAGTATAAACACTGTACTCGGGCACGGTCAATGATAATTAACAGGAAGGTCATAGAAGATGATGATATTTACCTCTTCTTAGGTTTATCTCTGCAGTCAGAACGCGGGCGAATAGAGGCCAAACCAATGGTTCCAAGATGAATTTGGGTAGGCGGAAAATCGTTTTCACCAAGCCTCCCTTGATCACTGAGGTATTTTTGAGACTCCTCATGACTTCGAGTTTTGGTATAAGTGCCCCCTTCATTTCGAACAGGCGTTTGAAGAGGATGTTGCATGCATACGCGGCGGAAAGTGCAGTGATGACGGAGTCTATTCTGTCGGTAATGGTTCGCACAGCAATCAAGGTCTTGTATCGGGGAATGGGAGATTCAGTAACGGAGGATACCGCGCGACGGTGGGTGAAGCGAAGAGAAGGTTTATAATTGAGGATTACTCTGTATTTTTGAGTCAACGAACGCTGAGAGCATGAAATATTCACCATGTATGCGTACCCTGTATTCTTTCTCACAAACTCGCATCCTAATAGATAAGGCATGATGTGGATTGTCGAAGCGCGGAAGCACCGCGAAGTATGCAGGAGAGTCAAGATAGGATCCCAATCATTGTCGAACTCGGAAGAAATGACGAGCTCCATGAAATAATCGGAAAGTACGCATACCACAATGCAATGAAGCAGCTCCGCTGGAAGGCTAGGAACTGCATGCGCCACAAAGTGAGGTTGACTGACGCTATCGGGAGGAGTAACCAATTCCTGAACTCCCTCATCTCCCGATTCCATAGCTTTGTAGTATTCTCCACTGAATATCTCTCGATAAGTTGGTATATCCGGTTCCATACCACGTAGTAGCTACTCACCTTCAAGGGGTTAGTCTAGTTGGCAACTTGACTTTTGAAGTAAGAACACGAATGTCGTCCGTTAAAGGCCAACTTGGGAGAAGTCATCCAAATCAGGGTTTGGTGCCTGTCAGAACCAATCGGCTTGATGCCGAGGAGGGCAAACTGATTCACCACTTCTCAGCTCTTAGTGCGTTGGAGACATCTCTAGGCTACGTACAAGCAAAGACAATACTGTCATCGAGAAGTCGGGGGTGTTTTTTTTCGGTGATGGTTCGCGGACTTCAAAAGGCAGCTAGACGCATTTCATCAACGAAAGCGTAGGCAGGGAGACCAGCAGAGACGTATGCATGCCACCATCGAAGTTCAAGCAGAAAGCAGCGTAGCCACTATGTAGGAAGTTGGCAAAAAGAGGCTTGACAGAGGTAGGTGACACAAAAGACACGCATATACTTCAGAGACCTGCGCCACAGCAGAAAATAGGAGCGATGCTCCGCTCGAATAATAAATGGAAGATATTTGGATTCTATGTTATCAACACCAGTTCAGCACGAAAGATACACGAAGACACCTCTGAGTAGTAGTATCATAGCCTTACTTGGTGCTCTCTTTCTCAGTTCCAATCGTCGTCGGAGTCGTCATCAGAGCTATCCGTCGGGGCATCACTATCATCCGACGAATAATCCTCTCGGAACTTGACATCGTTGGCTTCACGGTAGCGAGCGTCCTCATAATTTCGTTGCTCCGCTGGCGTCAATATCGCGAGCATCATGGCCTTGAAATTGCGACAGAAATTGCGGGTCGCAGATCTCCGAGTCTTATTCTCCCAGAAGGTGAGCGAGTCTATGATCTTGCCGAAGTTCGCCCGACGCAGTATGCAGTACGAGATCTGCGGTTCCTCCGGCAAAAGTTGCGAATGCCTTTGTAGCAATTGTTCAAACGCAGAAATCGACGGCAAATGGATTTGATAAAATTCGTGTGCGTCTCCCTGCTGCTAATTAATATCGACATGGGGACGGCAGGATGTTTCTCACTCACTGGGACAGGAGAATCGTTGGCGATGCAAAGCTTCAAACGAGCTTGGTGCAGATCCATAATTAAACCGATAAGCCAGGCTATAAAGTAAGAAGTCAGTGCGCGAGGAATGATAAACGAAGATAATGATTGCCTACCCTTTTGTAATACGACTTCCTTCGTCTTGATGACGTCGACGACGGGACTGAATATGACTTCTTTAGCCATAACAGGCACAGTGTCTTCAGGGATTAAATCGAGAGAGGTTTGGTCAAGCAGCGAAGTTACCGTCATGGGCGAGAACGACCCAGACCAGATCTTATCAACTGCCTGTACCACCTTGCTTCTGGCATATATGCGGACACCGTACGAAATTGCGAGTGCTTCCATCCACGACTCGCGGCGTTTAGAGAAAGCAACGTGCGAATTGTTTTTTCGAGGATCCGTCGATGCGGCAATCGCTAGGCGATGAATGGAAGTGATGAGTGGCCTGTAATTTTTCAAGGTTCTTGATGCCTATGAGTCAATGCCTTCTCAGCGGTTACTAGTAAGAATATCTTACTTCGTCTTCTCGTCAAAATATTCCTTGCCAAGAACCTGAGAAGCCACTTCGATGGTCATTTTTCGGAGGAAGGTGGTATGCATGAGCGACATGATCGAATCCGCTTTATTCTGGGGATACTCGCGCAGGATGATGTTGCGCAGATAGTCAGCGATTACCAGAAGTAGGATGTAGGACCAGAGCTCGACGGGAAGAGCAGGAAGATTTGGAGCGATGTTAATCCTTGCCATTGTACCAGCACGATCATGCAGGAGTGAATCAGGAACTATAGACGACGCGACCAGACAGCAAGTGAAGGATTATGAAACAGTGTCGTTGTCAACATGATCAGTCTCAGATTATAAGGTCAAGGGAACTCACAGTTTCGGGAGAGCGATTAACAAAACAGGTCAAAGCGAATACGCAGGAAAGGCGGGTGTGTTTCAAGAAGAATGGAGAATGGAGGTTTGCTTTGGAAAATGACCCACTAGAGCTCCCAGCAAACGAGGTTTTATATGTGTGGTGCAGTGGCCATCAAGAGCCACCACCCGCCACTTTCCCTATTTATGATCAATTGTTCAGTCAACTAGTCAACTCACCGAGCACACGATGCTTTCATATAAGCCTCTTGCCGTAGGGTAAGCAAATCGAATCGCGAAGACGTCGTGTTTTTTTTTTTGCGGATGGCAACGAATGGAGGCCATCGCAACCTTCTTCAAGTTTTGAAGGTTAGTTTGACGTACACACCTGGTAACAGAAGATGAGAGAACCAGCAGATGCGCAAAGAGGGCCATCGGAGTCCAAAAAAATTGATAGCTTAGCAGCATCGTGGTGCTGGTGCGAAATACACAAGTCGACACAAGTCGTGAAAATTCGGCTTAGTCTGAATGCGACCGGGAAAGACCGGGTACTATTCGGCCCGACCACTGCAACTTGCCTGCCGCCCTCTCCACACTTGCACTCAGCACTGCTCCTCGTCCTCGGTCCTTTCGTTTTCGTCAGTATACCACTAGGTGTCAGAACATTTAGACGTTCGACAATACCCCACATATAGAAAGTTAGGGCATCTCGTTCGTTTTATCACTTAAAACACGGGTTACTTACAACACGGGTATCAGGATTCAGGACGAATTTGCTGGCATCAAATTTTGCTAGTTGGACGATAAAAATTGTGAGTACAGTCCCTCACATTGACGGAACTTTAGTTTACATCTTTCAAGTCAACGCGGCGACCACTCAGTTTCAACCTCTTTGACCGTTTATTTATCTCGAATTTTCAGATCATTTATTGCTTTTAAAGGACACGACATCTCTTTCGTGCACGAAAGAACTCATTCATTTTCCATGTCGACCTCACTTTTTCGCCGCATCGTCAGCACTTCACGACCCCCACGCATCTCCCGTTCTCGCCCGCTGACAACCCCAGTACCACCGCCTGTCCCCCCCACCTCATCTCGTATCTTCCGCGCTTTGCGCGCCGTCTCCGCCGTCTCCACCATCGCACTCGCGACGTACACCTTCGGCGCACTGTACCCACCGACGCCCTTCACCTACATCTCCCCACGCGCAGCACCGCCTCCACCAGATCCAGACCACCCAGACTCGCACGCGTACCTCGCCTCGCTCGAGGAACAACTGCACGCACTCCCGCTACTCGCACGGCACCGCATCGAGGGCACCGACGACGTGTGGTATGAAACGCGCCCGTACCTGAGTCTCCCAGAGGAGCGCCGCGCAAATAACTTGACCGCTGGCGCACTGCGCGGTCCCGGCAAGCTCGCGATGCCGCCGCTCGTGCGTGCACGGAAGGACGAGAGCGAGAGCTGGATTTTCATCCACGTCGGACGGGGTTTGTGTGGGCATGACGGGATCGTACACGGAGGGCTATTGGCGACGCTTTTGGACGAGGGATTGGCCCGTGTGGTGAGTCATCTCCTTTCCCCAGTAAACGAACAGTACCGACTGACTGATCGACTCTTCGCCGTCTTCCCCTGCGCACATGGATAGGCTATCATGAATCTCCCAGAGAAAATCGGTGTCACCGCCAAGCTGTGCATCAACTACCGTGCGCCCACTCGCGCTGACCAAGTGCGTCCCTTCCTTCTCCAATTCTATTTTCATTCATTAACGCGAAAACACCCACCAGTTCATCGTCCTCAAGACCCGCCTCGTCGAGCTCAAAGGCCGCAAAGCTATAGTCTCGGGCACGGTCGAGGACATGGATGGTACCGTCCTCGTCGAAGCCACGTACGTCCGCGATCTTCCTCCTTTCACCCTCATTTTCACTCACGTGTGCATGACCATCACTCGATAGAGCGACTTTCGTCCAGCCAAAATACGCGAAGCTCCTCAGTTCGTCCAGCATACACCAGGCTATGGGCGAGCCGCAGCCTAAGACGGAGGTCGTCGAGGTGGTATCTATCCAGAGTTCGAGTTCATGACAGCGATCCTTGCTCTGCAGATGTGCTTGATACGCCACCGTGTGCATAGATGTTATCTTTTGCCTCATATCTCATATCATATACAAGACGACGAATAACACTCGTGAAGAGGCATGACAAAATACCGTAAATGAATGTCTTTCTGGAAACCCAAGTCCAAATACCTACTGCGCTTGCTCTGCAGGCTGTATATGGCCCGAGTCGTCCATGCGCGCACTGCAAATGGGAGGAATAAAGCATCCCTGTTTCAGATAACATAGACAAGTTGAAGACTGAAGACACGTACATAGCCTCGTCCGCAAACTCTGTGTGATCTTTGACGCGGATGTGGATCATGGGCAGCGCAAAGACAAGGCCCGCGACCAGCAGGACCCACGTCGAGAGAAAGATGTTCATGTACCTAGAAAGGGCGGGGCGTAACATTCGGATCAGCAACCGCTAAACGACGACCGCCCCGGACGGTAGATCCAGCCCGACACTGCCCGACACCATCAGAGCAAAAGAAAGACCCAAACCACGTACGGAAGCTTGACTGCGTCCGCGCGCCAGACGCCCGCAGCACCCGCCGACTGGATGGACTTGTCTAAAGAAAACGAAGCACACAACGACAGTAGCACTCAGCGGCGGGACGGTCGAGACCAGAAGGGGGGGTGCGCACAGAATCCGGTGAAATACGCCAGTTTGGCAGGGTCGTTCGACATGGCGCCCATCATCCAGTACGCCGTCGTTTGCCACATGGCATCGAGCAGACTGCAAAAGATGTAAAGCCAGACACGGCTGGGGTATCGGTGGTCGTAGATATCCATCTTGTTCGAGTCATTGGGGGGCATGGACTCGCGCGTATAGTCCCTGCGTGGCGACCGTGCATAAGCCACATTCAAACGTTCATCATTGAGAAGCCCTCACCTCTGGTAGAAGTAAGCCCAGATATGGATGATGAACACCATGCAGAGAAGGACGACCCAGCCAGCAAAGGCGCGGAAGCGACGGGTAAGACGGCGTCGGTCGAGGAAGAGACCAATCGAGATAGAGCCGACGATCTGCGAGAGCCAGTAGACAAGGTTGTTGAGCGATCGAGCGCGGATGTTGAATAGGGCGCCATTGTAATCGTTGAACTCTGTCACAAACCATCAGCTTCCTTTCAGCCGATACGTACGGCGACCAACACAAAAATGGAAGATCCGCAACGGCCAGAAAGAGACTCACGCCAAGTGTAGAACCAGTTGGACGCGAAGAACATGGGAAAGAGTAAGACGATCATCGGATCAGTCTTGAGAGCGATGTACAGGCCGTAGAGCTCGGTCTTCCAAGATGATTGGCGGGGGGCAGTGACCTTCGTGCCGTCGGTACGGATCATCTTGTTTGGGTCAGCCATGAACATGGGGATGGTAACGCCAATAAGGGTCAACACGAGGAAACCGATCTGACGAAATAAACAGAAAAAATGAGCACGCAAACATGGATAGCGGGAGTGTTACTAACATAGGTCCCATTGCCGACTTTTGCGGAAAACCAATGTCAATAACAGCGCGAGATCAAAGAGAGCCTGTCACTGCGCGCTCACCCGCGTTGGTCTATACAACGAAACGAACATTAACAGCGTTGAAGCGGGATATGCAGAGGGCACGCGACCGCTGCGTACCGTAGAATGGAAATTCTGTCCGAGCGAGACGGACGCGCCGACGACGCCACCCAAGTTGAAGATGGCCCAAAAGACGCCAATGTACTTACCCTTCTCATTCTCGGTGGGATACGCGAGCATGATAGAGCCCTGTGCTGTCCACAGCAGGCCTGCGCAGACGCCGAGGACCGCCCCAGCGGCGACGACGAAAGGACCGGCGTTCGAGTGGATGTTCACAGCTCTGAAAGAGGCATGCAAGCGTGCGTGGAGTCAGAAGTCGAGCAAGCGGGGATATCCCCGCGGTGGGAGAGGGGCAGTAAGTACTGACAGGAAAGAACCAATGTAGAGCGCATAGCCGCAGCTGCCGATGAGGAGAGTGAGCTTGGGCCCGATTTTGTTGTTGATGGAGCTGTGTCACGATAACGCGTCAACGACCACAAAATGCGATAAAAGGAACGACGCGTATGTACCCAGCGAAGAAGCCGGAGAAGGAAAAGGTGGAGTATAGGGCGACATTGGCGTTGGCGCTGTTGGCGCTGTCGATCTGACCGCCTGCGCCGAGACCATTGAGGGCATTGAACAGGCCAGGACACATGAAGCAGACGACACCGAGCATGGCTACCTGGGTGAGAGGGTGATAGTAGAAGCCTTTGAGACCTGTAGGACGCTCGAAGACCTCGGCGGCAGACTGATAGCGGTCGTCGCTGTGGCCGCTGCCATAGCCCTTCTCGTTGGCGAGGTCGGACATGACAGGGTATGTGGAAGTGGGTGGAGAGCGGGCCAGAGAGACGGGGGCATCGCAAAGTGGTATAAATCATGAAGAAGAACCGCCCGTTCGTGACGGGGGGGTCAGATCGTGCGGCGCTGGTCTTTGGCGACGCGCCAGTTTGGCTTGAATGGTCGTAATGACGGTAGAGCAAAAGAGGGAGATCTGCCGGTGCAATCGAGCGTGCCACTGATTTGAGAGTGCACATGAAGGCAAGGCATGTGCTGGTTTGCCTTCAAAGACACATCAAGCCGGCGAGACAAGCCAGATGTCGAGCCAAACCGGCGCATCGCCAAAGGGTCCCGCCATTCTTGAGCGAGGCAGGTCCATCTCCGAAAGCGGCAGGGGCGGAATCCTATGCGACGTCTTGTAGTCGGTCTTGTAGTCGAGTACCGATGTCGAATCATCAATTGGGGGCGGGGTTTTGAGTCGCTCGTCTGACAAGACACCAGTGGTCGACGACAGCGTGCTGGCTTTCCATAATGACCTTGTAACCTTGTTGGACCTGCTTAAGGGAGCGGGGCGATCGCTTACCGGTGAAGAGACGCTACAAAACGAATGAAGGAAGGTCAGTTCGAAAATGTAGTCACACGGCGCTCACTATTTGTAGTGAGCCTAGTTCAGTTTTGTAGTCGCCCCAGTTCGCCTTTCGTACTCTTTGTAGTCCCCTCAGTTTCCCGAATTCTGAGGTCAAAATGGCACATCGTTCCATCCTAAAGTAATAACGATTCCCTATTCGGGAATCGTAATCTAGACTGGTGCCCGCGGTTTCAACGAGATCGGTCAAGACAAAAGCTGTCATCTTGCGCAAATGATGTCGCGCGAACACTGTCAACCCCCACGATGTGGTCATGGTGCCAGCAAGTGTGTACGCTCCGACGATACCCCCGCGAGGCTCGTTGTTCCTCATCAACCCATCAGCACCCCCATGATTGAGGTTAAAAAGCCTGGGGAAAAAGTCAACGACGATTATGAAGCCATGCATTAAGAGGGAATTGAACCCTCGGCGGGTCGATGGCAACGACCCAGGTTACCACTACCCCATTAATGCCATATTAATGAAAGGCATTGAGTTTTATATGACGAGCAAAATATCATGAGTCTGCCCACACTAATTTTCGACTGTCATCGGTATACTTATGGGGACCAATAGAGCATGCACTAGATATAGTACATGTCACTGGCACTCGAAAACTCTGGACTTATGCATGGTGACAAGTGGTCCTGTATATGAGCTCGCGATCGAACATCGCAACCATGAAAGCCTCACGACACGTCGACTCACGAGACTCCAGACGGATCTGAGCAGGAGAACAAGTAATCGTTTCGTTTCGAGTTCATTAGTAGTCAACACAAGAAACAACATCACAGAGAAGACAGAGAGTAGAAACAGGTACGCGCCCGTAGACTAGTACTAAGTATGGTTCACCGCTCCAATTGGTGAGGTCGGAATACAGAAGACAGTTGGGGGGATAAGAAACGGAAGGGGAGGGCTGTTTGATGAGTGAAGCTGATGCAAACCTGGAAGCAAAAGGTGCGAAGAGAGAGCGGGCTGGTGGTGATGAACCCGGGTGAAGGGTGGACCAAACATCGCAGAGAGGCAGAAAGACTGAATGAGAAGGAAGGTTCAAACAGACACTTTCTCGTCCATTTCGTCGTGCTACAGTCAACCAAAGCAAATCAGTATCCATCCAATACCGACCTGGCAGACAAAGAAAGCTCACCGCAAAACCCTTCCTCCCACCTTCGGCCTTGACCTCCTCCAACGACCTCTTCCCAACACCCCTCCCAATCTTCCACGCCGTAAACGCATGCCCCTCCTCAAACACCGCCTCAATTTCCTCCAACGTCCGTCCGGCCGTCTCCGGGAAACAAAACAGCACATGCAAAAACGCCGCAAAGTTGAACGTCCCAAAGATGAAATACGTCTTGTAGGCGATGCTGCTCAGACCGGGCGGAACAGCCCACGCGAGCGCAAAGTTGAAGAGCCAATTGGTGGCGGTGGAAAGGGAGACGGCCTTGGCGCGCACACGCATCGGGAAGATTTCGGCGGGATACGTCCAGCTTCAGGGTGTCAGTGAAAAATGACTATGTCAGTGCGGTACACGTCGACGGGAAAGAGCGGGTTAAACGTACCTGACAGGGCCCATCGTGATAGCGAAACTGTATCCCCCACGCATCAGCAACGTTCGAAAAAAAAGAAGAGAAAAGTGAGGTACCTGCAAACGAAGAAGTAAGAGCACACGATGATGCCCTTTGTAACTCCATTATGACCATCGATGACCCACACCCGCGCATTATCAACACTGCCCCAATGCCCGTACCGGCCTTGCAGTCCCCCGACAAGCATGAGCCAGAATCCCATAAACAGCGTGCCCACGAGCAACATCGGGCGGCGGCCCCAGCGGTCAATGTACAAGATCGCCGGCACTGGGAGAATGGTGGATAAGGAGGAGGTTAGGGGGAGGAGGGAGGGAGGACCCACCAGTCAATGCAACGTTAAGCACGTACTGCACGGAATCTGCGATGAGGTTTCCCCGACGGCCCGTGAGACCTGCGCCTTGGAACACATAAACGATGTAATACCTATGGTGCCCGACAAAGAAACAAAGAAACGCACAAATAAAAGAACGATTAGAATATAACCCACCCACCCCAAAAAAGGAAGAAAGGAAGAAAGGGAAGAAGGATACGAACATCATGATATTCATCCCCGAAAGCTGGGACCACATCTGCAAGGATGCGCCGAGGCCGACGCGGCGGACGATCCCAGGCTTGAGGAGGTCGAGGTAAGACTTTGCGCCTTCGGCGCGCTCAAAGTGGACTTGCTGCTTGATCTCCTCAAACTCAAGCTGCACGAGCGCGTTCAATGGGTCTCCCTTGCCATGCAGGTCGGCGAGAATCTGTAGCGCTTCGGGTTCCCTAAACGGACGCCGACAATCGTTCGATCAGCATGGTCTTCCCCTCAAAAAAACCTATAAAAAAGGGTGACGGGAACAGAACGCACCGATCATGATCGACCAGCCAACGCGGAGATTCCGGAAAAATGACCATGCCGATGGACAGCACGATGGCCGGTATCATCTGCAAGCCCCACGGGATCCTGAACGAAGCAACACCATTGATGTACGAACACCCGAACTGGACGAAGTACTGCAGTAGAATCCCCCATGTGATGGACCACTGTTGCATCGCGACGAGGCGACCACGGATGGCGGGCGCAGTGATTTCGGATTGGTACAAAGGCACAACGGCCGACGCAACGCCCACCGACAATCCAGAGATGACGCGACCAGCGACGAGCATCCCGCGGTTCTGCATCACCCATTTCCAATACATACACCACACACCCACTCCGTTCAGAGACATGCGCGAGAAAGGGGAATGTAAGTACGTACGATGGCGGCACACTGGAGGATGGAGCCGATGACCCAAATGAGGCCGGAGAGGATGATTGTCTTTTTGCGTCCTATCTTGTCAGCGAGGGTGCTGACGGCCAACGCGCCGAAGAAGGAGCCCGCAGGCATAGCTGCGACGATCGCGCCTTGCGCATTCGGGCCGGGCTGCGTAGCACGACGACAAATGTAAAAAATTAAAATTAAAAAAAAATCAAAGATGAAGTGTGAGGAGACTCACGTGTCCGAATTCCGCCTTGTATGCGTTATTCTATTGGAAGTTAGTGAGCGTTATTCGAAAGAGTTAGGTTATAGTAAACGACTGCACGCACGTTGAGGACACCGGACATGGACGAGATGTCCAGCCCAAAGAGGCCACCACCGATACATGCGAACGAGCCTACGATGTACTGCTCGAGCAGAAATATATACACACATACATGAAAGCAAAGGCAAGATACCAAGAGAAACAAGACAAGTGAAGTGTCGGTTGTGGTGAGCGATCTGTTGAGGTTTGAAAGGAATGTACGTACAGGGTTAGAGGCGATCCTAGCGCTGTAC
Source organism: Bondarzewia mesenterica (assembly GCA_004802705.1). Taxonomy (NCBI): domain Eukaryota; kingdom Fungi; phylum Basidiomycota; class Agaricomycetes; order Russulales; family Bondarzewiaceae; genus Bondarzewia; species Bondarzewia mesenterica. Next base: position 13,439 of record SGPL01000063.1, read on the forward strand.
TATAATATGAGTTAGCGACCCGTCAGATCGTCAACAAGTAGAGGAGGCAGCTAGTACGTACACCCATGGTGACTTGAGGTGCTGGACTCTTGTCCTGAAAAAAAAGGTAAGGGAGGAGAAGGGGGATGAGAGGAGCGAGGGCGTAAACCGAGACGTGATTGAGAGGCGCCTGTACGGCATTTTATAGTGACACGGGGCCGCAAAAAACGCGCCCTAAAAGACCCATGAAATGATGTCCGCGCAATCAAACATTGCTCGTTCTAGGATGGACGGACCCGCCATTCGCGTGGAGAGGGAGAAGACTCTGTGTTGGTGAGGTCGCGTGATGGTGGGGTGTGCCAGATGAGGCACGTCTGTGTCTGTGGAAGGTTTAAAGAGCGCGGTTGTCTGGAACCAAAGTTTGTTCACATGTTCAACCTTGTACGACACTCATATCAGCTTCTTTTGTTAATAATTTGGTTTGGAGAGAAGGAGAGATGCACCCAAACTACATATCGCACCCCACCTCTGAGTCTTGGATGGACAAACATTTGTCGATCGTGAGCGTTTAAACGGAGAAAGCCAACTTTTCTCCCCGCAATTAAAGTAGCGAGCACGAGAGGGCCACGGGCAGCATGATGATAACCGAATTCGGTGACCATGGATACATGATAGGATCCGTCTGGCATGAATGCTCGCGCTCAGAGCTCAGCGACCAGGACGAGAGCATGCTGGACTCACCGCGCGGTCACGGAAAAGGGTAGTCCATCCATTGAACAGCGTTATCCTTTGAAAAAAGCGCCCGAACCAGTGCGCATGACGAGTGCGCACATGTGGTTTCTGCGTACCTTTTCGTGTTGGTGTGCACGCCGGCCCGTATCTACCGTGTAAGTATCGCTCCACCACACAATACAACGCCTCACCGCTCCCGCTCTCGAAGTTCCAAAGCCCTGCTTCTGGGGCGTCGACGTCGGCGGTAGTCCTCCCGCTTTTATTTACTTCCTAGGGTCTACAATATAGATTTCTAGTCGAGATCCCCGGTACTGGCTGCCTACTTTCTGACCTACTTGTGCGTGGATGCAGCCTTTGTGTGGTGTCCGTTAGCATGCATTGCCTGTCCACGTCAACCGCACCCCCGTAAATGGCATTTGAGTGGTGCAGATAGTTCGCTACAGCTCGACAGTCCCGTCNNNNANGNNNTANAGGNNANAAAGNNNAANNANNCTNNNCANGNNGNTGCNTCNNNNGNNCNTNNNNTNNNNANNNNGTCNNNNTGNNCAGTTGAGNTTGANNNGGNGTTTGNAC